>OMKP01033940.1:0-14699 GCA_900302375.1 Bathygadus melanobranchus
ATACAGAATGTTAAGTCAATATTTACAGGATGCAATAATACTGTAAAATACTGATAAGTAGGTGGAGCACATGCCAATTGGTGGTGTGGTTGGAGAGCAGGTCAACACTGTTCCTGTCTAATACCAGAGCAGCCTAACACTGTTCCTCTGATGTGTCTAGTACCAGAGCAGCCTAACACTGTTCCTCTGATGTGTCTAGTACCAGAGCAGCCTAACACTGTTCCTCTGATGTGTCTAGTACCAGAGCAGCCTAACAATGTTCCTCTGATGTGTCTAGTACCAGAGCAGCAGCTCATCTATGTTCGGTTGGTACTTGTCTCATCTAATGACAGCTGACATGACATACCTGTAGCATAGTGGCCACATCAAGCTGTAATTGAAGATGCTTCTCTGGTTACTCAGCATGTTATGGAGTGGGTTGGATACATTGTGTAATATTTGATTGATCAGTATTGACTGCTACTAAATATTCCGTTACGGAATAAAATCATTGACTGCCCAATTTGACACACTCAAAACACAGACATGAGATTGATAAAATGACTTCCTTTTTTAACATTGTAACAAGATTAATAAGATAAGAATGAGCTCTTACATTGCTTTTCATTTTCCATGGATGTGGTCCTTCCTTGCTGTGTGTGTAGACAACCAGGAAAGGGTGGAGATCCCTGCCACAGTGCCGCTGAACTCTTGTAGGTGACCAATGTGTACCGGACCAAATTAGTTCCAAAAATGTGTAACGTCATTTGGAAATGTGGGAGATGTTGCAATGAAGACAGGCAACACTATGAATTTGTTCAATCACCTGAAGGTAAAGCACATCGAGTACAATGAATGTATCAAGCTAAAGGGACCTGTGACTCCCTAACCGCTCCTGTAACCTCAGACAGTAGCAGATTCTATGTTCAGCTCCACTGTTATGAGAGGACGACCACCAAATGGATTGAGATAACATCAGCAGTCTTGTTCCATATAGCCAAGGACATGATTCCCATTCATACAGTGGAAAAAGACGGACTCAGAAAGTTACTAGAACTGACATACGAGTTGCCCCGCAGGAAATATTTTGCCATGGAAGCATTGCCTAAACTCTACAAGAACGTTGAGGAGAAAGTTACGGCAAGACTGTTAACTGTAAACCACTTTTCTACAACTACCAACCTGTGTTCTAGTTGCACAATGCAACCATATTTGAGCCTCACTGTGCACCATGTGGAAGATTGGGAGCAGAATAGTATGTGCTTGCAGACAAGCTATGCAACCGAAGATCATACAGGAGAGATGCAAGGACTTAAAGATGCCTTAAGTTTGTGGAAGCTGACAGTGTCAGGTCTAAATCACTACAGATAATGGCAGCAATGTTGTCAAGGCAATTGCCCTAAACGGATAGCAAAGACTGCAATATTTTGGGCACAAGTTGCATCTTGCCATCGGTAAGAGAATGCCATCCCTCTTGCTCTCCCCCTCCCTCTCATTCACAAAAACAAAACTGAGTATACATAGTGTAAGCACACATTGTTTTCACTTGTATGTGTATTGTCGCAATTATTTTTCATGATTTGTTAATATTTTATTTTAGGCATATTTTATTTTATATTTATTTGATATTTATACAGGCTATAAATATAGTCTGTCATTAAAACCACACAAAACAACCTGTAAATTTAAAATAAGAAAATATATGTTTGAAAATAATATATTTGAAATAGTATATAAAATAATTTAGAATAACCTAAACATAGAAGTATTCATTTGTATTCTGATTGTGTTTGTTGTCTCAAATTGTGTTTCTTCATCCAGAGAGAAGCATGCGGGGTCTTTGGATCGACAGGGCCATTGGTGTGTGCAAAAAGGTGGTTGCTAGTTTCTCGTTTCTCTGGAAGCGCAGAAGAGATTTGGCTGCACCTCAGAATGGGTTAAGCCTACCTCAACATACATTGATCAGTGAATCCCCTAACAGATGGGGGCCAAAATAATACAGAGTGTGCTGCAGCAAGAGAAGTTCTCTGCACACAAAAAAACATCTCCATTATGTCGTGGTGGGATATCCACGTCTTTAAGTCCATACACAAGGTCCTTGGGTCTTTCCTTGTGTTCACAGATGCTCTGTCTGTTGAGGCCTAGGTCTCTTACGTAAAGCCAGTTTTGCACCTGTTTGAGAGTGACCTCCTGACACCCCCGGAAGATGACACCAAGCTCATCGGGTCAATCAAAAGGGAGATTCTAGACTACTTGAGGGAGACTACTTGAGAAATATGATGACCCTGCTGCTCAGCAGTTACTGAATATGGCGTCATTCACAGATCCCAGGTTGAGAAGTACATGTGTCCCCGAGAGCAAGCTCGAGGAACTGAAAGAGAGAGTTACCTCAGAGGCAGAGGCTTTGCTCATCACATCAGTCTGACACAGCTGCCACTCCCACAGAGGAAGCAACCCCAGCAGCTAAATGTGAGAAGCGAAGCCTTGGAAGCTTCTTCAAGCAGCCAGTCCAGCAACACATCAAGACACACAGAGAGCTGATTGAAGCTGAGCTGTCAGGCAACCTACAGTACACAGAGTAAAACCTGATAGCGACACAGATCCACTCAGATGGTGGAAAGCTCATGAGGCCAACTATCCTTGGCTCAGTAACCTCTCAAAAAAGTATCTCTGTGTCCCTGCCACAAGCTCGCCATCAGAGAGCATTCAGTTTTAGTGGTAATAGCGTCACAGGTCCTGTAGACAGGCTTGTCTTCCTCTTATAATCTCTGACGTGTATGTTATAGCCTATCGGTTATACCAAATGCTGTTATAGCTTGTTTTTTGACACTAATTTATGAAAATGTATTGAAATAAGACAATAAGATAATGTTTACAAGACATCGCACGGTGGTATCATCTGTTGTTGACTTATTTTTGTGTTTAAGATTTTCTGATATGTTCGTATTTACAATGTTGGTTAACATGGAAGAGTATACAAAATGAAACAAATATAAATAGAATATTATTCTATTTATATTTTGAATACCTGCAGGAGTTTTATACAGAAATATTGTTTACCTTAATATGATAAATAGTTATATCGACATTAGGCAAAAAAATATTTTGGGCCATATTGCCCAACAATACTTGAAACTGCGTGTGTGTGACATTACAATCATGGATGTATAAAGAGAAGTGGATACAGTGTTGGAGGCGGGGCCCCATTCATTTCTATGGAAGTTGCTCAGTGGCGCATGCAAGCCCCCAGGAAGTGCTCCGGAGTTTGAAGAAAATTCTCGTAGTGGCCAAACCGTGTAATTCTGTCAAACATGGAAGTTTGCTTCATGCGCCACTGAGCAACTTTCATAGAAATGAATGGGGCCCCGCCTCCAACACTGTATCCACTTCTCTTTATACATCCATGGGCACATTAAGCAAACTTCCTGGTATAAAGTTACACAGATCTTCCGCGTTGCACAGCCCATAGAGCATGCACACTAGCATTTCCTTTAACCCCGCCACCCAACCGCTCAGTCCCGGGCTCATTCACCTGATGCACGTTCATTATATAACTCTGGATTCGGCTATTAATGAATTTTAGAACACAGCTTTTAAAACATAATTTAAATAAGGGCTATGTAAGTGTTCATACTGGGAAGTTCATGTACCTCAAAAAAACAGACAAAAGACATCTCTTTCCCAATGTAAGTCTATGGAAAAAAGTATTTTTGGGCCACATGACATCACGTGACACCATTGTTGTAATTACACGGTTTGGCCACTACAACAATTTGCTTCAAACTCCGAAGCACTTACTGGGGGCTTGATTACAATATGTATTGGAAGCGCCATCATGAGGCACAAAGGATTATGGGACAGCTTGTGTGCATGAGCAAAAGTTCAACCTAGCAATTATGAAACTTGTTCTATTAACCTAGCAATGATGAGTGCTTGAAACTTGTTCTATACAAATCGTACTGTATCGTCAGCGATATATTGCTGTTTCACTCTTGACAAATGTACATATTTTAAGTTGCTTTGGACAAAAGCATCTGCCAAATGCCCTAAATGTAAATGTAAACTTCAAGGTACGTTTCCACTAGATCCGTCACTCGGACGTCCCGACGATCTAGGCGATGTTGCGATAGACGATAAACAGGTGTGCTACTTCGAACACTTTCTGGCTGCACCTAATTGGATGAATGCTTTCACTTGTTGGCCTGTCCTTGGCATCTGCCCGTGGATATCAAAACGGACCAACATGGCGGCCTGGCAACATTGTTATATTACAAAATTACAAATTATTGTTATATTACAAATAAGTTCACAAAAAGGTGTTTCTGAAAGCATTTGAAGCGGAAAATAAGGCATATAGTTGCAGAATCTAGGCAACTATGCAAAGTTCAACTTCATGTTCCTGTTCAACTTCATGCAAATGAGGATCGGCCAATGTCGATGCCTTGCTGTTCGAATTGCAGCCATGACCTGGATGCATTGCACGGCTGCTTACATATAAAATGAATGGCAAGCGTCGAAATGACGGATACTGTGGAAACGTACCTTCAGTTGACTTAATGCAAATGAGTGCAGCGAATACTTGCGGACTTGTTTTGAATTTCATGTGCTTAAATAAGAATAAGAAAATTCAAAACGAGTCCGCCAGTACTCCCTGAATGTCGATTATCACATGACCGAATTACCCCACGCTATATACACCTGCGTTAATGCTTTCAAAAAATTTACATCGTTTAAACAAATTTGCGTTATTATCCTGTTAACTTTGATAGCCCTAATATATACACAAGCTGCTACGAAAGCAAATTAGAAAGCTACGAACCGGAGGAAAAAATGTGAACAATGTAGTCCGGATATACTGTACACTACATTGTGCAAGTAGTCTTAACAGATAATTAAGTCACACTTTTTTGAAAATGTACAATAACTTAGTCGGTCGAGATGCGTCGGTAACACTGCTCTCTTTAGCAATTACGAAAGCTGTGCTTTCACCAGATGTACATTGCCACCTACTGTTCAGGCTGGTGAACTGACCGACTCAGTTGGAACTGAGTGCAGAGTGTAATTTGTAGTTTCTTCTTACGAGTGCTCAATGCACTATTTGTGCCAAAAGCAGCAGACACTTGCAGGAGCAGATTCACAGAGTTGTAATCAATGAGTTGTGTGCACACTCATCAAAATAAAAATTACATTGTTTGTTGACAGTTTATATTGAAAGTTTGCAGTTGTTTGTGTATTTATTTTTCAATTAATTTACACATGAGAATCACGTTACAGATTAGCAAATCAATTCACAGATTTACACATCTTTTCTGTGACTAGAAAGTTCACAAATCTTAACTACAAATGTTTTTTCAGTTACAAAAATTCTGACTACGTCACAAGATATGAAACTCCATAAATGTGTCTTACATATTACAGGTCTGATGTGTGACATAATTCGACCTCAGCTTGTGGGTTGAAACTCAAGTTTAAAGCCCTGTCCCAATAGAATCCTGGCCCACTACCAGGGGTGACATGCCACCATAATATCCAACGGAGAACAAAGGGAAATCACGTGTGAGCAAAAGATTTTTGAGACCAATATGCATACTTGAACAGCAAACACACTAGCCTCAGCAGCATTGAGCTTGTGCCCTGGAAGCTGTGGTGTTGGGAACCACAGCTCCATGGAACCATGAGTAATGTGCATGTTGCATTCAGCAACCTACTAATGTGCATCCATGATGCTTCCACTGCCATGTTTAGCTTGTGAGCAGCGGTGCTGTGTATGCAGCATCACATGACCATCCATGCTCCTACCTCATGGAGCAAGCATTTGCATTCGCCATTCGTAGGGCCATCTGGAGGGACAAAACTGCACTACCACTACAGTTGGATTTGGGACACCCTACACACACACACAACAGAATGGTCATGTGGAGTGTAGAAGGTAGGGACATTATTGAGACGGGCATAACTAGAATGACTTCTTATGGTGTCCTACTATGGTTGTGGGGAAATTCTGTGGGCCGAATTCTTCATTACAGTGATCGGCGATGACCTCAAACTTGTATCGGTATATTACAAAAACCACGTCCTGAACATAGATTAAATCAGTCCAATCAAACAAACAACCTTGAGTCTTCATATGTATGGTTAGAAATAATTTAACATTTATTTCTGCATTCATTGGTGTTCGTGAATAGCATTTAGTACTTGTTTAACAGATTAAAGAAAAATATACTACATTTTCCACAATAAAAACACAGTTTGCATATTGGTGATCTTAAATAGACTTCAATCCTTTGTCATCTTTGTCCTCTATATGACAGATGAGTGTTGGTCAGAGGGCCAAACTGACTTGCACGCCGGACTTTGCCTACGGAAACAAGGGTCACCCAGGCATCATCCCACCTAACGCCACTCTCATTTTTGATGTTGAGCTGCTGAGCCTGGAATGAAACAAATCCACTGCCTGTATTATGGAAAAAGTAAGAATCATGTTTTTCTGTAAAATTGTAGGCCTTTTTAACATAGATGTCTCTTAGTAGTAAAGCCTGTAGACCTGGATGTAAATAATCAGCTGTGAAAGACATGTTATGCTTTAAGATCATTTTCTGTAACATCTTGTGTACTGTGTCCATGTTCTGCGTCTGAACGTGCGCACCATTGTCCGTGAAAATGTATTTCCTGTTTGAGGACAATAAATTATAAATTCCCAAATTATTTAAAAAAAAAAGTAAATACATTGTTTATCAGTAGAACTTATGACCCTTTCATACATGCACTTCAACCCTGAACTTATCTAGACATAACCTGGAGGAGCTATATATGAGAACAAATGTCCGAATCAGTTGGACCGGACATTAACCTTTTTGCCACCAGCTCCCTAGTAGTAGTAGTAGACATTACACATAGTCTGTGTAATTTCCGATTGAACCCATGTGTGAATAAAGATAAAGTAGGTAACTGTCCTGGAAAATATCGCAAACATTACAAAAAAGCACCTACAAAACGAGTACTTGAGTATGGGCTTGCTATAATCCATGGGATTTCTTGCATCCCTAGTAGGTGGCGATAATTGCAAAGAAGAATAATTTGCAGCGAGTGTGTTTGACATTTCCGCTCTCCTAAACCAAACAGCATTTCCATGTGAGAGCGCATCTGACTGATAATCTCCTGTGTGTGCTACATGTGTGAAAGGGCAACACCAAACAATGAAGACCTGATTCTGTTGACATTGTCTGGAGTTCATACTGTATGTGAAAACAGCTAATGACAACTTTTTGACTTTTTCAACCTCAGCTGATCAAAAGCAACAACATATTTTGATGCAAAAATATGTACAACATTGTACAAGTATTGTTGATCACATCATAAAATGAAATGTATGGCCTACCTTTGCCTAACCCGTACTTTTCCCTTTCATTGTTTGTTTCCAGTTGACTTCCTAAATGGATGACTTGAGGAGGAGCTTGGAGAGTCTGCACTTGATTCTATAAATGGCTGATGGAGTTGATAGTTCCACTAATGTTATGTTAAATATTTTATCCATCAATGTTATTTTGTCAGTTATTTCTTCCATCATATTATATAAAATTATGGGTTGTACCCTGAAAAACCTCCATGTTCTTAATTTTAGATATTTTATAATTGTGCTTTACTTTGCTTCTGTAAAATGTTGGTTGTGCATGATGAGAAAAAACAATGAAATACAAGCAGTGACATACGTTTTTGGGTACATGCTATTACACATACAGTAGGAGGGCAGATGCTCAGTATAGTAACTGAGTAAGTGAGAGTAAATGAAAAACTTGAGAGTATCAAAAGCACATATTTATAACAAGACAGCAGTAACAGCAGTAAAACACAACCTGAAATTAGTTAATACTTGAGAAGTACAGTTAAATTATTCAAATGTCTTTGCCTGTGAAGTAATTGGAGACACCATTGGTGTGGAGCAGGATATTTATTTGTTAACATGACCCATACTAATTAGAGATGCATTTGAACAAAAATTACATTTCAATATTTCAAATTTGATATTAGCTATAGAAATAGCAATTCCATTAAGAACAAGTAAGAGTTTTAGATAGGCTAGTCCTGTCGTGTTTCTGTGGTTAAAAATACATGGCAGACATCAACAACTTTACCGGTTTAGCATGATATAGTCAATGCCTAGTCTGGACATGGTTGAAGCTTTGCATTTGACTTGCATGAATCCTATTGCCATTTTAGATAGTCAACTCTTTTAAACCTCATTTAAAGCCATACACTAGTTGAGCACAGACTGCAGTGATGCATATCAATTGGAGTTTGTGATGTTTTTATTGGCATAGGGGGAAGTGCTCTAAATATTTACAAGGGGGAAGAGGAATCATTTAAATGGTGACCTCCCCTAAAACTTATGTTGTGCACGTTTTTCAGATGCCAACTTTCTATCTCTGAGAATTGAAATGCTACTGTAACCTGTGATGATAACTAATTTTTATTTTGTCAGAATCATACCACACTGCCTAAATAAACCTTGTGTTTGAATAGGAATAATCCATAGGCATCCTAATGGTTTTATATGATATATTCATAGTTTTAAATGGAGACAACGGACATGCTGGCCTGACTGGAAAAACTGTCCTTGGCTGCTGATGTGTTGTGTATTACCTAAGAAGCAATTAGTATGAGAGCAGCTCACCATCCATGCACTGTCTATAGTCATGTGTGAGTTGCATACATACTGTATGCAGGCTAAGCCAATGAGACATTTAAAATGTGCTGTTGCAATAAAATGCTCTCCGCCTGCTTTTTGGAAAATGCATTTTCTTCATATGTCAATAATCCACTGAAGGTAATGTTGAAAAAACTGGTTGTTTTGAATGTCTAACATGGCTGGAAAATAATGTCTACAAAGTGCGAGCTGAGGATCCAAACAGACACAAGCCTCGATAACGCAGCACACAAATACATAGATGATTAAGTAAATATAAGAACGCGTCAGACTTTATTGGCAGAACTTGCTCATATATGACAAACGTTGATTTTCATTAAACCAAAGGCATGACTCGAGCAGAGTTGCAATATTGGTGAGTTTATAACCATTAAATGCAATCAGATAAGACGGAACATTTTCATGAATAGGGCACTCCATGGTAATCTGACGCTCTGGGAAGTCGTCCTTTGAAACAGTTTGGAAAAGGGCAGACACTTTCACTAAAATACTTGGCAGGTGATATGATAAACCATCTGTCTATCACCACGCCCGTCTGTCAGTAGTTCCTCATAGGACGCTGATTGGTCCGAACCACTGTGGGTCGGCCAGACCGATCTTCAGAGCAAAACAATGAACTCGCGAGACTCGATTGATCTCACGAGGCAAGCTTTTTTTTTTTTTTACCACATTGTTACTACATACATATGTCGTTGTGCTATATACATATACTCAATCAATGCATTTATTGACTACTAATGACCAAAATCAGATTCAAATTCCCCGCCAAACACTTCCTGTAACTTGAATCGAGTAAGCGCTTTTAACTTCCGATGACGCAACTCTGTTTTTGGGTATCACGTGACTGACCGAAGAAAAGCACGAGTGGGTGGGACTTGAAACGTCAGCATTGATTGACTCGTGTTTGTGGACCAGGAACCTAAAAGTGACCACTTTAGAATTCCCCGTTGAATCGCTAACATTAGTGCCGAAGACAACGTCACAACGAGTCGAGAAATATATACGTTAATACGTTTATTCTGTTCTTTAATTCCATTGGAATTTGAATAACATTTTTTTGCAATCCGAGCTTCATCGAGGGCTGTAAAGGTGTGTCTCTATCGTTTCTTACTCAATGTAGCGTTTTGAGAGGTACCAGGCGTTCACTTACGTAGCATGCTAAGCTAGCGTTAGCTCTTTTTGCTCGCATGTTTTTATTTAGGTGGTCCTTCACTGTTATTTGGAAATAAAAAAGGATTTTTTTTCTCTTAGCGAATACCTTAGTAATTCAGATATACGATCGACATGCCTCTTATTTGGTGTTTTGCGGAATACAACTTAACGAATATAATGCTTAGCTTCGAATTGAGCCATTGCTAAGTGATGGGGTATATTTTTCCACTGCCAGGTAGCGTTGAATGTAACTTCATATGTATTGTATTAGCGTATAACTTAAGCACAGACCATTACATTAGTGTTTGCCTCAACATCAAGGATATGAATAGAATGACCCGAGAATACTTTTCTCTTCCTACATTATAGCGCATCCCTTAGTCATGGGCACACATGCGCACACACACACGCAAGGACGCACGCACACACACTACAAAAAGTAACACTTTTTACGTTTTGAAAGTGTGTGGGCGAGTTAGAAGCAATACGTTTTCTCAACCGTTGTCTGGTTTTCTCCTCTCCCACTCCCCCTTTGGCCTTTTACGAACCTTGTCAATAGACCGGAATAAGTTACCAGGGGGCCACATTCTTCATGTATCATCAATTCGTTCGGCCCCACAGAATCTCGCCCCATTTTCTCCAAACTAGGCCGAGTTGATTTGGGTTGAGGGGTGAACTAATGCTACCAATTTGCACTCTACCCTAAATTCCCATCTGGGATCAATAAAGTATTATCTTATGTTTAAAATGGTCACTATTACGGTAAACGTATAAACACAGTTTGAGTACACAAAAATGTAAATATGACGTTGGCCCGTGCGTCTAAAAAAGGGAGCAATATAAAACAAACATCTGAAAAACAAACATTGGAATCTCTTGAAGTACTTCTGTCCGATAACACAATGATCCATTTGTGAGTACCGAGAATAGGCAGATTGAGTAGAATCACAGTGACTGAGAGACTTCGGTCAATGCTCTGTTTATTTTGAATTAAGGGACAAGCCACAAGTCTTTTGTTAACATACCAGCTAAGTTCGTATGTATTTGTCACAGATTCATGGGACAGAGTTTTGGCATGAGACCAGTTATTTATTTTGAGGAAGATGTGAGATATGTAGGGCTACTGTTGTGCAACATGTAGGTTGATGTGAGTGCTGGTTTCCTGTTCTGCTTGCGTTTACATAACTTGTGATCTTATTGAATGTGTGAGAAATCTTGGTTGGTTCTCGCCTGTTTCCAGGTTATTTCATTATCATTTCTGTGAAAAGGCTGACCTGGATGGCAACCACTTAGACCCAAGCCCATAATCTTTAACTTTCCAAATATATAAATATTCAAATAGTTAATCAAAGGGCCCCTATTTTACTACCAGGTGTGAGTGTGATCAGCCATTCCAAGCAGTTTCAAGATTGTCAATGTAACATAGTGACATCGCAAGTGGGTGTGTCCACCCAGAAGCGGTGACAATAGATAAGCCTCCCTTTCCTTTAATCATCATCTTTCCTTTAAGTGTAATCTACATAAACTAATGACAAATCAGAATAATGGAATTAGTTAGGTAAGTTTTACCTTTTTAAATTGATTACGTTAAACAAAGTCAATTAATAATGAACAAATAATTGAATTAACTTAAAGGTATAATATTTTTTTTACTAATATTTTCAAACGGCACCCTAAATCTGTTCAAATCCAGTGTTAGCTTCAGTTTTGTCATGTACTGTCTGACACTGAAGCCTGTGTGAGCCTCTTCACCCATAATGATTATTGCTAGGGGTGTCCTAGACTAAGATTTTGCATGGCCAATCTGATTCGTCACGTCAGACCCATCATCGACTAATCGTCAAATTGTATATCCTATATCCGTTAATGTCAGCTTCTGCATTCAGTTTGACAGAATATATATGCTACTATTGGCCTAGTATACAATAATATAGGCTAATATAATATACCGTAATTAATAGACATCTATGAAATCCAATATGGTGACCAGAGGTGCGTAGTAACAAGTTATATTTACTCCATTACATTTACTCTAGTAACTTTTCGAATAAATTGTACTTGTAAGAGTAGTATTCACCACTCATTTGACTTGCTATAATCCAAAGTAGTCCAGGAGGGAGAGACTTGGATGTGGGGGGCCCACATGCACACTATTTGCTGATTTATTTGCCAAATCATAACATAATATAGGAGACAACAAGCAGATGTGATTTAATAGAGTATAATATAACATGTGAAATTTTGTGATTACACTTGAGAGATACAGAGATTCAGAGGTTGAGGATCACTTTGCCTTTACCTGAGGAAGACCATCTGTGGACCATCTGTCCATATCAAAGAAAGACAGTAGTGTGCTGGTAGTTTTTCTAATTAAGTTACTCGCTAATAAAGTAATTGTTTCACTAAATACTTTTTTGATCATGACAAAACACATTTAAAAGAATGTATAATCATTTGGCTGATTAAACATTTAAAATATCCTACAAAATATCCTGTTGTGCAAAGATCTTATTTTTTAATCAAAATGAAAAAAATGCATTTTTAGGAATGAGTTCTTCATTTGTGTTTGTGGATGCATTTATGGTACATCTGTCGGGTGCGGTGTCAATCAATCAGATTGTAAGTTTTACGCACATTCTGGAAAGTGAGATTACGGAGCCCCTTAAGGCCTAGACTTTTATTATGCGATTTTGTGATTCAGGCATTTCACAAACCATAGGAAAGTAAAAATTCTAATTAATCAATAAAATTGCCCAACCATACTTCTGCTAACATCTGCTTACATCATGTTCTCTTTAAGATAGATGTCACTTATAGAACAATAGAACATCACTGAGAGTGTTTTGTCTGTTGAGCGTGATCTAGTCACCATGATGAAGATAACTTTGTTAATTTTGTTATTTCCCTCTACAGGATGTCTCTTTATCCATCCCTGGAGGACCTGAAGGTGGACAAGGTGCTGAAGGTAAAATGAATGCATTCATGTATGAGAATGCTTTGCCATAGGGTAGATTTGAAAAGAAGTGTTGTTTGATGCTTATGTTGTATGTGTCAGGCAGTGATATTTCATTTTTGTGAGGCAAAAAAGTGCAAGTCTGTGATGTTCATGGGCATTCCCTACAACATATGGGCAACTTGAAAGTGAAATGTTTGCTTGTTTGTTTTAAGAGCCAAGCTCAGTTCACCCTGACCAATGATCCCATGGCGGCCATCACTGAGGGAAACACCCAGCCCCAACCCACCACAGTGGGCATGCCAGGATCAAGTGAGTCCTATGTTAAACATGAGCAAAAAAAGCATTTAACCTCATATATTTCAGTGTTTATTGTTTGTCATCCATCTTCTCTCCCCTTTAGACTGTTTTTACTGAGGTGTTGATGTGTTTTACTTTGTAATAGAAGTAGTCAGGTGCCCTTTCTAAGCATGGCCCTGCCTGTTCGAAACGTGCCCATTCGAAATGGACAGACAGCGTGGCTTCCGGTATTGCTGCTTGCAGTTTTTTGAGAACTACTCACCCAAACAATTTCACACTTGACACTGCACTTCCTTGGGTCCTCAGCAATAAACCTGCCAAGTGTGAAGTTGATCGGATGAAGGGTTATCATACATACATACATAGAGACTTCCATTATAGTTAGATATAGTATGTAGTAATATATAGTTGCTCTGTGGGTTGTCTGTCCTAGTGGAATGAGGCTAGTCTAAGGCCAAGAGAAGTCAGGCGATGGGTGTGAAGCTTAGTCCTATAGTGGACAGATAAAGACTGGTAGAGTGAGAGGACCAGGGTGGAATGGGGTTGAGGGACTGGGGGGAGCTTGCTTGGGGTACACATTTCACCCTGTCCCGCTCTCTGCAGTGTTTACTGTCTGTACTCTCTGCCTCTCCATCCTTCCTTTTTAACCACAGAGGCTTATGAAAAAGTAGGTTAGGGCATTGCAGTACGGCATTCCCCTCTGTGGTCATTGTGGGCTTGGAGGCTTGGAGCCGGGGGTCGAACCAGCAGCCTTCCGGTTGCCAGACAACCGCTCTACCCCCTGAGCTACTGTCGCCAGTGAGTAACCAGTCTGATGAGGTTGGATGGGTAAAAGCTGGAATTACAAGCGAATGTCTGTCACGGTGGAGAGGAGAAACACGCATGCTAACATCATTCACAGTCACATAAGTCATTCAGTTCGTCCCCAGTGTAAAAGTAAGACATTTTGAATGGGGGCGGACCTTGCTTGTATGCAGACAATCCTCACCAGCACCAGGAAAACAGACGTTTTTGTGGTGTTTTTGCCTCTTGCTTCATGAAAAACTGTCAAACGTGTACCGTAATTTCCAGACTATAAGCCGCTACTTTTTTCCCACGCTTTGAGCCTCGCGGCTTAAACAATGACGCGGCTAATTTATGGATTTTTCCCGCTTTCACAAGCTTCATGTGGCAAAAAAACGGAGCAAAAACACATGTGACGGTGCTCAGTTTTCGAGTTCGGGTTTCGAAAGGCTGGACTGCTGCGTGTTGAAGAGGGTAGCATGAGCTCAGCGGGGAATTTTCCTCCGGATGAAAGTGACGAGAGCGACAATGAAAACGATCCAACACCGGATGAAGCAATTCTGAGGCTATTCAACTCCGACACCGAAGGAGATGACTTCAGTGGTTTCAGTGCGCAGGAGGAGGAAGATAGTGACTAATGTGGGGGACTCTTATGTACATAATTCACCTAAGTACTGTTGGGGGCGGGTTACCCTAGTTACGGTACTTTCTGTTAGGTAGGGGGTTCCCCTACAAGCTCTTTAGAGCGCGACACCGAGTGAGAAATAAGGTGCCGGGTATTTCTACCACAGTTGTTCTGTTTTACACTGTTTCATGGCTAGTAAAGAG
>OMKP01033942.1:0-17456 GCA_900302375.1 Bathygadus melanobranchus
GTGGGAGGAGCCCGAGAGAACACCTGTTGTAATTAGGGCTGGCACGCGACCCACTCAGACTCGCGTGGCAGCTGCGCCTTCCTTGAACAATGGTTGTAAAAAGATAAAAAGAAAGGGGGAGAAAGCTAAACTTTTGAAAGCACTACTTATCCTTTCAGGCCGTGCAGTGCCACTGCAGCACTGTGTGTGTGTGTGTGTGTGTGTGTGTGTGCGTAAGGAAGGGTTGAGTGAGAGGGGGAGATCTATTCAGGTTAACTAAGGAGTCCAAAATGCTTTTTTTTGCCACTTTGATGAACAGCAGCAAAGAGCTAGAATGGAAGTGAAAAGAGCTGTGCGGGACACCTGCCCCTGGTATGCCTGTTGAATAGAAACGCTGGCTAGGTATCCCACAATCCTCCCTGGCCAGGTGCCTAGCAACCACCTCTCAGGGGCTCCAGAGGATTGGTTCAATTGTAAAACCCCAGTATCCATCGCTATAGCCTAGCAACACCAAAAGGACGACTTGCAGTACAGTTGGGAAAGAAACCGGGCAAACCATGCCAAACAGCGCGTCAACCATTTTAAAACCGAAAAATAACAATGGAGTTATTTAAATGAAATGTTGTGAGTTTTACTCGTTAACACTCTCATCTCCATCACAGTTATGCTCCGTGGCCACACAAATTGGAGACCAATTACCTACTGCTTCACTTGGAGTCACTGCAGATATCAGGTCACTTTTAGATAATTGTGCCCAGTGAAATGCATCCACTAACGGCAGTGACTACATTTTTCCTTTTCATGCAAATTTAAAGAGTCGAGTGTTTTTGCAGGCGACTACTTTGTATTCAAACACGCTGACCGGCTATTTATCTATGCATCTGTCTCTATCTATCCATCTCTCATCCTAGCCCTAACTCTAACCTTATGTTCAAAAGAGGCTTAGAAATCCATAAAACTGCCCCCCCCTGACTCTTTCATCAAATGGATTGTCCAACAATTAATACCGTTTTTACTAAATTGACAAAGTCACATGCAATCCGACCCTCAGCCTATATATAACATTGTTTACATTGTGATAATTAAATTACATTTCAGATAATTACCATCTGTAAAGTCATTCCAGCTTTCACACACATCCGGTTTAGCATTTCACTGTTTTCAAATGTAGTTGCTATCAACTAACTCTGGCCTCAATGTTTAATTGTCCATTGTTGGTGCCTGATCGACCATAAACACCGCACACACGCACATACACGTGCGCGCACACGCACACACACACACACACACACACCATGCACAGGCCTGGCCCTGTGCACTATAGTATTACCTCCATGCTTGGATGCCTCCGCTTTGGCGCGACATTATGTAATTCACCCCTTGTTACTGTTTTGTATGCTCAATCTGATCCCCGTTACCCTCTGTAAAAGTCTCTCCGACGAACCTCAGAAATAGTCCACTCTGGCTCTGCGACGCCATCTAGCGGCGTACAAACACCACGTTGGCTGCTCAGCGTTGAACCCCTGTAATGCAGGTTGTAGAGGGCGGATATGTTACATAAATGCACATGCGGGGAAACAGCATGGCAATATACAATAGGCTACAGTGAACAAAATAAAATATTTGCCGTGTGAGGTGTACATTTCGCTCATGCACTAAGAAGGGTGCGTGTCTTTTAGACAAAATGTTATTAGACATTCTAAGTTATTGTGGTTGTGTTTTAAACCCAACCTAATAGTTAGTCCGTGTGTATTACCTCCCTCGGCGAATACATTAGGCTATTCTGACCTAAAAAAAATATAAATCCACGTGCGCACAGGTTGAAATATTTGCTTGTTTGCACAACATCCTGCTAAGTGGTAATAATATGCATGGAAGCGGCGTGGTCTGTCGTGTAATTTTGCTGGCGTATGCGTGTCATGCTTTCTTGTTTATATTAGGCTACTCTTCGGAGTGACTTCACCGAGTTCACGGCTTGCTCCCCTCACTCTCTGCCTCCCCTCTCCTCCCTCCGTCTGCTGTGAGGAGGATGGGCCAAGTCCCGCCTTATAAAAGAGCATGAGAAGAGAGGGAGGGAGAGAGTTACAGCGAGGCTGGTGGAGGTCTGCTGCCTGGTCGAGTCCTTTCCTCACACTAACCATGTCACCGAATACCCCACGTTTTAAAAAAACAACAACAGAAAACAAGATACAAATAATATATAATGACGCTCATAGACTGTGCGTGAACTGTAATAGTTTGCATGTGTGCTTGAAGTGCTGTATACTGTGTGTTTTTTTGTTTTTAACTCGCGCTCTCTGTCCTGTAACTACGCAACACTATTCCCGGTAGTCTAATAAACAACCTATACCAATCTATACAATCTATACTTACTCGGGCAACGTAATTGCATAAACAAGGCTCAAATTGCACTCAATGCTAAGTTTCCATATGGTAAAGTCGTCTTGGTTCCTATATAGCAATAAGTTAATGGTATACACATGGGCTAGTGGCAAGAGAGAAAAGGCTCATAGCAGAAGCCAATGTCTCTTTAAAAAAACTAAAGTTTATCGCTGTATTCTGGAATGAGGTCAGACATGAGGCTCCTCATTGCACGCGCTGATTATTATTAGATTCCTTTTTCGACCAATGGGCGTCGAGGGGGCGTGGTTTGGCACAGAAGCAGGGTAGAAACAGCATTTCATTGGTGGAATTTTATCGCTGTTGTATCTTTGGAAGGGGATAAAGCTGAGCAGGGGAGAAATTGGAGGCTGCTTGAAACTCAACTCGACTGCAGATGGAAGGCGGACAATTTAACTGGCGTTTGGTTTTTTGAAACACTCTGTGACTCTCCTACTCTCATTCTATTTTCTAGCAGAGAGAACAGGGCTATGCAGAGAATATCAGTTACCTTACACACTTCCCGCGAAACTTGGAAGCCTTTTCAGCGCCAGAGCGCACAGTGTGGCACTCAGTCTGCGCGCTGCAGCTGTGGTGCGCGCATATGCTCAGTCGTATGCGACTGAATAGACTTTATGAGACAGAAAGATACGCGACACCGGCACATTGTACATAGTGTGGAACGTGGACATTTTCAACAACGCGTACAATAATGGAATTGTACTTTTTCCGCGTGTAGGAGGATTTTTTTCCAAACTATATCGGACTGAAGAAAAATAAACTAACAACACATCTCAGGACTGAATCATTTCTATTTGACTTTGTTACCCAGTCCCGTCTGTGAAGAGCGGAAAAGGGCTGAGCTTGCTATAAAGTGAACACAGGACCAAGAAAGAGAAGTAGAGAGAGAGAGAGCTCTGAGCTTCCTGTGTAACTAAGCAGCATGGTGCAGAAAATCAGCCACACGGAGAGCACCGCCGAGGCGGTGCCATTTTTCGCCGGGGATTCCAGCTCTGACTCCGGGGCGTGCATGGACCTGGACTCGGCCGCCTCGCCTCCCTCCCCGTGCTCTGTTGCCTCCTCGTCTGGAGACAAACTGGGAGAAAACCCCGCGTGGTGTAAAACTCCCAGCGGCCACATCAAGAGACCAATGAACGCATTCATGGTGTGGTCGCAGATCGAGAGGAGAAAGATCATGGAGCAGTCCCCAGACATGCACAACGCCGAGATCTCGAAGCGGCTGGGGAAGCGGTGGAAACTACTTAAAGATTGCGACAAGATCCCCTTCATCCGAGAGGCAGAGCGGCTGAGGCTCAAACACATGGCTGATTACCCCGACTACAAATACCGGCCAAGGAAGAAGGTCAAATCGAGCGCCTCCAAACCAGGTAACGGGGAAAAGGGGGACAGACAAAGTTCTAATAACAACGGAAACACCAGCATTAAGTCATCCGCCTCAAGAAAGCACGGATCTAAGTCACCCAACAGCAGCAAACCCCACAAATCACCTTTTGCCAGCAGCAGTAGCAACAACAATAACAGCACCAAAGCATCACAATTTCCCACTGAACACTCGTCGGACCACCACCACCACTCTCTTTACAAGTCCAAATCAGTTTCCTCGACAGCCAAGCAGATCCCAGACAGCAAGAAGCCTAAGAGGGTGTACGTGTTCGGCAATGGGGGCAGCATTAGCCCCGCGTCGTCAGTCGCTGTCCCGGCCAGCCCGACGCTCAGCAGCTCGGCGGATTCCAGCGACCCACTGAGCCTGTACGAGGACGGGGGAAGCGGCAAGGAGGAAGGAGGCGAGTCACTGAGCGGCAGCATGAGCACTTCATCGGAACGACACAGCCGCCACACATACGCCAACCGGCGGGCTTCCTCGCCGACTCCCTCTGGCTTCCACTCCTCCGTGTCGTCGCACTCCTCGTCCTCCTCCTCGGAAGACGAAGAGTTTGAGGACGACTTGCTTGACATTAACCCGAGCCCTGGGTTCGACAGCATGTCGCTGGGGAGCTTCGGGTCCTCGGTTCTGGACAGGGATTTGGATTTTAACTTCGAGTCTGGCTCAGGTGGCTCCCACTTCGAGTTCCCCGACTACTGCACGCCAGAGGTGAGCGAGATGATTTCAGGTGACTGGCTCGAGTCGACCATCTCAAACCTGGTCTTCACATACTGAAAACAACAACAACAACAACAACAACAACAACGACACAAGTAGCCTATTACCTTGTAAGCAAAAAAAAAATCAACCATCAACTGGTATCCCGAGCGGACTGGGTGTAAAAGTTTGTGTCCTGACAAGACTAGCGACGTTACAGCTCGTCTCCAGACACGGCCGCCGCGCGTCCCGAACATCAAAGCGATTAAGTTGCTTTTTTGCCGAATTTTTTTTTTCGGATTCGCGGACTGCGTGCGACTCGGCGAAGTGTGCGCAGGAAGAGGAGAGGAGGGGGAAAAGAAATGTCTGTGGGCCGATGCCTGATTAGGACTGACAGAGTTCCTATTGAAAGAACACTCTGTCTTGAACTGTTTTGAACTGAGCAACTGTGATTGATTTGCACGTTAACTGATGGCAGGCGACGGTCCGCCGTTTACCTAATCATTGCTATTGAGAGAAAAAAAGGGACATTTCAGAACATATACACGATCGCCAAATTAACTTAACTTCACAATTGTAGAGGTACAGACACGAGTCCACTGTTGTTCGGGGGTTTTTATGGTGTCGCCTATGTGGATTTGTATGAGGCAAGGTGGGTTGACGTTTTTAAAGTCAAATATTTTCTCAAAGCAAAAACGCATGGTAGACTGCTGTTCTTGTACTGAGATTTTCTCCGACTGTCGAGCAGTGCTAAGTAGTATTAGGGTTATTTAAATGGGTAGATGGTTCGCTCTTCTGTTCTTCTCTTTTAAAAAGGACATGGAAATAATCACCAGCTGTTGCAATTCTTAAAACTTCAGGATTCAAACCAACGTCAAATCTGTGCTGAACTTTATAGCCTACACTTTTCTCTACAATTCAGGACCAAAACTATTCCTTTAACGTTTATTTCAGATAGCCTATTATAGAGAAATCCTCGCCGATTTTTCCATCCTATGAGCTTTGTTGTGTACATTTATTCAGATGCCATTTTATACAGGATGTTGTATTTATAGGCCTACACCGGGCCAAGCATTTTCGACCGAGTCATTTTTTTTATTTCTTGTATACATGGTCTAGTCATGTGTTTTCTTACAGTTTGTCTATTCGTCTGTACATCTGTCTGTCATGTTTCCTTCTCAGGCGAAGGGCTAGAGTTTTACAAACAATCTGTTTGAGTTCTTTTTTATATTTAAATGTAGACTTTTGGACATTGACAAAGAGAGGAAACAGTTTGATTATTTTCTCAGTGTATTTTTGTACAAATCTATATCAAAACGGGGGTGTCATCAATCGGTGTGTAGCCTACAAATACCGCTGTATTGGATTTCCTAATTTCAAGGATCCGGCTGGCTGGTTTTCAGTCTGAATCAGTCCACCATTCACGTTTACGATTCCAATCTGCTTCTTAAAGGCACAGTTACACATTTTCTCTAACCCCCCGTGGAACATGTGCGCCAACAGCACCCAGTACTATCTCGAGCAGCCACTCCTTTTTTGTATTAACTGTCAGATATCTTGCCTATGACAACAATGGAGGAGATTGTAGCTTTAATTTGGACTTTAATCCTGGTCATTTTTATGAAATTGTTGAAATTTGGTAAGCAACTGCTGGATTTGAATGGGCTGTCAGTGAAACTATCCATCAGTAATAACATCAAGCATATTCAAATTGCTGACTTGAGTTCCGCACACAATTAATTGTACTGCGTTTCTCATTGTATTTGAATATATAATCTTTTCTACTTGTCAGCTAACTATTAGCTAATAATTGTTTTAGTATCTTTATGGCATGGTGAATAGCATTTGTATTTCAGATTCAGGTTATTAGCTGTTGTGTTTAAAAAAAAAAAAAAGAGTTAAAAATGAGGAAAAACATTGAAATGTTGAATCAATCTTTGTATATTTGACTGTATCATAAAGCAAAAAGATTGTGTGTTTATGTACGTTGTTGCTATCAAGGAAAGGCACTGTCTAGAACTGCTATCTTTTACACATCCTTGACTTACGTTTAAGGTGGTCGTTCAGGACTCATTTTTTAATATATATATATGAAAGCATTTTTAAATATATTAACTTTATTTTTCATCCATCGTGTGCAATATGCTGTGTAGAACATTCATTTTTATTGTCTCTAATCATGCCAGAAACAAAGGAAATCTTCCTTTTCTTGACAGGGGAGGAGGGAGAAACTCATGCCAGCTAAAAGTGTGTCCATTTACTGCCTGTCAGATTGTTGATATAAAACTTGTGTACAGAACTTTTTTCAAGGAAGGAAATAAATATCAGCTGGAACTGAAACCTTAAAACATCTCGCTTGACTGTTCTTTGTAGATGAAGTTGGTATTGTTTGTGGGTGCCGTGCGATGTCTTTGTTACACATTAAGGGGTTTAGTGGGCTTCTGAGGGGACCGTTATGTCACCCCTCAGTTGAGTAATGGGCAGGTGCATTACACGCTCACATGACAGACGATACTCCTCATCTGATCATGGGACCCCGACGTCCTTCGCTGATTGGCTGCCGTGGTAAGTGATGTGTGGTTAACACTTGGCTACGGAGAGCTGTTTTGAAGCCACAGGGTATCAGCCCTTGCAATCTGTAACCATATAACCTCACATATTACATTGCAAACTGATTTACAAAATAATACAAATAAAAAAATGAGTAGAATGGACACTAATCCACCCAAGTTTGGCGATAGAAGCACTTATCTCACGAATTTAAACTAAAATAGTCAAATGTAATGTTGGGAACAGAATCACATCCATATTGTTCTCAGTAATTAGTCCAACAATGTTTCTCCAATTTACCTAAATGTGTCATTAAAATGTATACCATGTAGGTAGGAACGAATGAAAATGTGGCCCAAAATAGTTTAAATTGGGTGACCAGATGGTTTCAATTAACATGACCCCCAAGACTGGGCCTGTTTGCAGCATCCTTTATCATTTCTGATTCCCCATTACGCCAAACTAGCCTATAAACGAAAACATGTCTGTGTTCAATCCCTAAGGTGACAGTAAGCTACTGTTTGCCCACAGCAATTACAATGGTAAATTACTTACAATGTATTGTTAATGTATTACTAACGGGAAAGTAGTGGATAGTCAAGCAGACCTAAATACTCAATCAAAACATTCACAACTAGCTCTGAGCAGATAAGGGGGATATAAGGGTTAATACATCTGGTTGGTTTCTCGTGAGATTTTTGGTGACACTTATGTAGGTTATAGTGAATACTATGCAGCGGAACAACTAAAACGTACACCTTTGTTGTACAGCCACCTTTAAAGGGTGTCCGCCTCTTCCCCTGTACCTTACCACATTATCACATTATGGGGTTTCACACTGCAAGACTGAAGCTAAACACGTGAACTCCCGTGCTATGGGACATGAGATAGCCCATCATGCATTGTGTTTGGTACAAGAGGAAGTCTATACATGATGGTAAAGATGATCACTGCTACCCAGAAGCCATGCTGTGTGGACTCCATAGCAAATGAAAATAGACAGTTATTTCTTATTTCTGTTATTACCTATGCGATTTTGACTGCGCTTTTAGAAGAAAATCAATATTCCATTCTATTCTATTTTGTTCTATTGCATTCTAATCTATTCTCCAGACTGTTGTACTGTATCCTTGCCGTCTGGCGTTCAGACAGTCATTGTCTCCCCTCCCCCACTCCCAGACAGACTGCTGGTCGGAGGGGAGGGGCAAGCACTCAGCCAGGGACCCTCCAGCATAGCTGACAAGCATGGCTGTCAATCTGTGTATGTGTATGTGTACGCGTGTGTGTGTGTGTGTGTGTGTCCACATGTGTATACCTGGGCATGGGTTTGGCGATGTGTGTGTGTGTGTGTGTGTTTATATGTGTGTGCATCTGTGCGTATGTGCATCTGTGCGTATTCACATTCATACACCTTAGACACTTCTGCCCATATGACACATGCCAAATGCTTATTAACAGCGTTCGCATGCATATAAATAATGTGACGATGAGTCAGTTTAGGATTACGTTTTATATTAGCTGCTAAACCTGGTTTATTGACGAACCATGGATAACGAAGTGCAGACATTCAATTGAATGAATTGTCTGCTCTCACGGAGCTAGAACAACAAAAGCATTTGTAAGTTGTTGCACACATATGTACGACTACACCTCGCCAAATGAATCGCCCTAATTAACTCCCGACAAACAGCGTGCTACACATGGCACCCTGCTCTAAACCCAATACAACACACAGGAGGTTCACACACACGGAACACATGCTAACCTGTCACTGCAATTGTTTCCCTAAACCGATTATTCATGGTATGTACACGGAATCGCGCAAGTTGCCATTCTGTGTCATCTTCCACAGGATGCAAGAATAAATTATATATCGGCGAGCATTTATTATGCAACGAAAACTAGGCTCACTCCTGTAATGTATAGCCTGCTATTGTTGAAACATCATAAAAGCTTAATCATATGTGTGTAATTGCACGTTTGCTACTTTTGGTTTCAGTTGATTATATGCTTCATTATGTATGGAAATTCATATTTAGTTTACAGGTGTAGATATTTCGAAACATCTTTAATGGTTGTTATGTCGTTATACAGCAAGTCTCGACTGGGTAGCGAACTGTCACATCTGAGTCCTTATAGTACTCGGTTTCTCCCATGTGTTTTTCCTGTGTGCAGCTTCTTTATCAGTGTGTTCTGAGTACTACAAGACCGGCAGGGTTATCTGCACAAGTCACATGTCAACCTTATTCCTATCTACGCTCAACATTTACAGAATAAATGTCAACATTTGATTTAACATTTGAATTCTTGCAACCTTAATATATATCCTTGAGCAACACACCGAACCAACTCTGCTGGGAAAATGTTAAATAAACTACACACCTAAGTGCACTAACACTCTGGCAGCTGGCTTGTGGCCTTGCCTGTTGGGTGGCACTACATTGTGTGAGTGAATGTGTGTGTTGTGTGTGCAGGGTTCAAGATGAAGCATTATCGAATGCCAGTAGTGGCACTGTGTGAATGGAGAGTGTGTGTGTGTACTATTTCTATGCATTGATTACCATTCATTGCAGTTGGGTGAGTGCATCTGGAGTGAGTGCACCTAGAGTGGTATGCAACGTTTAAAAGTAACCTCGTGGATTCAACACATTTGCACATGCCTTACTGATCATAACGGGGTTAATGGATACAATTAATGCATGGCCACAGTTTAATTAGTTGCTCAGCTGCCTTCGCCTCTACCAAATACAGCCTTTTTCCAGTTGGAGTGTTGCTGTAACATCTCTGAGATCATTTAAGCAGGGTCCTGATATTCTGCACACGGACAACAAGTATGATCGGGCTAGGGAAAATAATTGCGCTGCTGTTGAGTGAAGAAGCATGAGGCAGCAGGTTTTTTTCCCCCATTTGGGACGGCTGCTCTGCTCCTCTGCTGCATGCTGAATGATGCTTGCTGAATGTTGCATCATGCATGCTGAATGCTGAATGATGCGTGCTGAATGCTGAATGATGCGTGCTGAATGCTGCATGGTGCATGGTGCATGCTGAATGCTGAATGCTGCATGTTGAATGCTGAATGTGGAATGCTGCATGCTGAATGCTGCATGCTGGCATGTTCGGCATGAGGCCTCACATGCAGCTCAGCTGCCTGCTCTGCTCTGTGGGAGGTAGAGGCAGCAGGCTGTAGAATATCAGCAGAACAGAGAACAGTACTGTAAGAAGATTTGGAGAGGTCAGAAAAGTGTTTCTATCCTATATGTCGGTGTACATACACTTCCTTCTCTGTCTATCTGTACATGTGCAATCCATGTTGGTTTTTATAGTTTTCATCCAACCCTGAACTCTTTATGGCGCCCCTTAACTACTACTATAATAATTCAGTATGCATAACAATCCACGGCTTATAGATGACCTCATCTCTCTTTGTACCTGGACTGATCGTCGATGCACCTGTGCCTCTCTAATGTAACGTAACATCGACACGGTTATTCATAGGCATAGGCATATTCGTTAACAAAAAAACCCCTTTAAGTTACATATCGATCCCTTAACGCTATTTTCTTCCGTATGATTGAACGTTATTTATTTTGTCTATCCCGTATTCCCTTTCAGACAAAATGCTGACTCTGTCGTTTAAGTGACGGGGGAAAGTTAGTTTTGCTTGCGCCTTTGATACCACTGCAATTAGACCTCTTGGGAATTAAGATCGTTGTTATTGACTGAATCTTTGAGTAAGGCAATATACACAACAGTTGCCAAACTAACGGAACTGAGCAAGACGCTGGTCGGGGAAAACAAAGGAGAGAAAATAAACACATAAATAATTAAATCAACAAATAAATAAATAAATAAATAAATAAATAAATACGCGGTACGGGAATGAGCCATATCTCTGCATGAACAGAATTCCTTGCCTGTGTTTTGCGTATTTTTTTGTGTTTTGGAGAGGGCGGGACTCTTGCAGAGCGAAACGAACAAGGCGCGGCCAAGGAGTCCTGTCTATCGCACGTGTAGACAAAGGGGACTTAACAACACAAAGCTGGTGTGCGCCCTTTCAAACTTTTTCACCACATACGCCGTCGCAAGCAAAATCGTGGATGCCAAGGTGAGTTATTTCACAGTGAATTGCGCATTTGTGTCTAATAATGCCGGTCATTTAACTCCAATAAAAAGTTACTGATAGTTGGTGCGTCAGCTCTCAAACTTGAGCACAAAGCAAAGACGGGAGGAAAGAGGAGAGATCCCGTTCTTTGTCTGATGCAGGGGCGCGTAGAGAACTTGAGGATGCTTGTGCATGCGTGTTTCTTCGTTGTATTTTACGCGCGATGTTTTTAATGAAGACACAAAAACGTTTTTTTAAATCTGAATGAAAACTATTGTTTCATTTGTTTCGCGTTTGTCTATTGGATGTGAAATGGGCAGACCAATTGGCTGCATGTTAGAAGTTAGATGCTGCTGGAAGTTGGCGAATAGAGATATTTACGCACGCTGGCAAAACTCCATAAATGGACAAATACGAGTTTTTAATTGTATTTCACTAACGCAGCATGTGGTGCACAGATTATGTTTTTACTAATTTAGTTGTCAACTCACTTTTCGGGAAATTGGGGCGACAATCAGGTGTACTGTGTGTAAATGACTCAAAACGACACAACAAAGTTAAACTCGTGCATCCACAATACAATGTAGATGCGCATCACGTTTAACGTCTGGATAATAGATTGTAGATAGGTAGACTGTATTTTAGTTGTCAAGAATTCGTGTGAAGTTGTTTCAGTTTTGGAAACGCGGGGAGCAACAGGTAAAGTGTCCGCAGCCTCTTTGTTACAGTTAAGGCTCTATCCCTTTGTTCTCAGTCCATACAAAGAACATCGAAATAATCCGACCGTTAACCGAAGAAGAAGAAGAAACTACTTTTATATTGTTGCTTGTAATCACTTTTAACTAACAACATTGTTTAGGCAAATAAGAATATAATTTGAAGTTTTCAGTAAGTCTTCAAGTCTTCAGTTCTTTTTTTGGCTCCAACAAGTAAAACAACTGTCTGGGCATCCTAACGGCATACGTTTAATAAGCAAAAATACAATATATTTTAGTGCTTATTTCATTCACCAAGTTTAGGAAAATATGTTTCATACTCGGATAAGTCGTTTTTACTAACTTACATCTATTTAATATTATGACAATATGCCTACATATTCCTTTTTTCCCGGTAGGGGCCTACGTTTTGTAGCCCATATGGACAAAAGCACCACAATGGAATGCAATAATTTGTTTGCATTCCAGTTAGGCCTAGTGTTGGCCCTACCTCAGCAAATACTTAATACATAAAAACAATATATATAGTGTTTAAAAAACAACCGTTTTGTTAAAGTTATGGATTTTTATGAATGGCATCAGTTCATGAAAACTTGTTTTGCTATTTATAATTTCGTTATTTATTATTATTGGTAATATTGTTATATAGATTGTAATTCCATTCCAATAAACATGATACACTCAATTTTGCACTTTATATAATGTTATTTGGAAACTGTTTTTTAATCCCTATTTTATCCCCACAACTTTTTTGTAACTTTATTTCTAGATGGAAAGTAGGCTATTTATTCACCTGGAAACGCATTCCGTTCTTTCTCTTTACAGATGGTGTAGAAAGAGGAAACAGAAGGAGATCACGTTGACATTTTCATGGAGTTACTTTACAGTTGGTTTTCAAGGACTATTGGGATTAAACCACTGCAGCTCTCTTCTGAAGAACTCACTCAGGATTTAACGGTGTAGCATTAAAGAACGGGGCCGCACACTTTTGGATTCTTAAAACGTGCCGATCTATCTTTTATGTCTTCGAACGTGGCACTGGATCTACCTCAGCCTACAAGATGGGTAGGTGATGTAATTCTGGCCTTTTAAGGCTGCACTGTGCGTTAAGCAAGTGTATTGTGGCCTCTACAACACGTTCTCTGTATTTGGATAAAGTTAAGACGTAGTGGTTGTACTAGTTTTGGGATTGTTGTCAAACCTCGTGTAATGTAGTGTATGTTCTATGCCAACCCAATGATGGACGATGCTAGCGCCAATTGATCAGGTTTTCAACGATTCCTTTAGTGTGCACTCACAGAGGAACACAACTCTTTCCAAATGTGATTGTAAAACAAATGTGTTGTGTTTCTTGCTCCAACGGTGCCATGGTTTAATGTTAACAGCTGACGTTGGTCTCTTTGTCCTACAATGTTGACTGAGCCTTGATATACGCTAGTATAGGCTACAATAAGCAAATCATTTGATCGGAAACCTAATGCAAAGTGTATCCCTAGTAAGTGACGACTATAACACGATAGCAGGCCATAATGGGTAACACACCTGTAAAAAATGTATCCGGGATACGCGTGTTTAAAAGTTGGATAGGAAAGGGTCCTTTGTAGCCTGTGTGTGTGTGTGGGGGGGGGGGCATGCGTCATGAAGAGAAAGGGAGAAGGAGAAAACGGAGACACAAGGGGGTCTGGCTCGGCTCTTATCAGTGATGTCATTGAAAGCCAATTGAAAACGTTTGTGTCACCATCCAGGCCCCGCCCCGTGTTGCTGCTACAGCCGCGCGCATTGACGCGCACATGTTTCTACGGTCACATTGTTTGCTACAGGGATGCTGGGGATGCTGTGTGTGCCATGTGCGCCGACGTTCACCCACACGCTGCCTCAAATAGACATTATATTACATGATACATGATCCGAAACATGATTATATGATACGACATATTGTACATTGTACAATGTTCATTATTTATTGCTATTATTACCCATCACCTCGCGTCACTTCAATATTATCAACTATATTGTCACCCTGGCGTGTTTAAGAATAATTCTGCATGAGAGAGAGAGAGAGAGAGAGAGAGAGAGAGAGAGAGAGAGAGAGAGAGATCAGTAGTTGTTATGTGCCAGGGACAAGTTGCTAGTACCAACATATTTAAACCCTCCTCTGGCCCTTCCAACACCAGACAGTCTCCAGGCAGTGTTCCAGAAACCAAATAATTCAGTGAGCTCATAAAGCCTATGGTTGGACACCGCTGGTCACATGTGATCTTTACAGCTCACACTTTGGCACTTTGTGTGAGAATTTATAATGAATATTATTCATTGATAATATTCATTGCTCATTCATCGCCATTAATTTCACTTGCCTTCCTACCAGTCATGTTGTTGGCTACTGCATGCATATTTCTAACAGCTAAGCTTTACCTATTCATCCTGGCGCATTTGTAATTTGGTAACGCTTTACAATAAGGGTACATTAACATTAATTAACATTAGTTAATGCGGTAATAAACATGAACTCACAGTTAATTGACAGTTATCTAATGGTCTAGTAGTCATTTACTAATGATGTTCATGTTTAGTAATGGTGTTCATGTTAACTATGGTAATGGTTCATGTTATCTAAGGTATTCATTTATAAATTATTTAATAGGGTGCCCCTACCCCTAACCTCTATGTTAATGCTATATAATAGGCTAATGTTTATTACTGCATTAGCCAATGTTAATTAATACACTCTTATTGTAAACTGTTACCTGTAGTTTAGTAACAAGCTAAGGTGAACCATTGAGTTTGTTAACCGACACATCCATTACCAATACATGCTATATATTATATATATATTGCTATATATTGCTATAATGTTTTTTAGATGTAGGCATAAGAGTCTTAATTTGTGGTATTTTTATGCGATTTACGACATATTTTTTGATTCTTATGAGAAGCATACAATATGAATATTATACAGGTCAGACGCGTATCTTATTGCTTTTGAATTTTAATCAACATTAAACTGTTTTGCGTATCTCTAAGTAGATCTAAAAATGCAATGTTTGCCGTGAAAAAAAACACTTTCACCAACATGGGCCTTAATTTCCTCAGACATACTGCGGTCACCCCGAGGAAAGCTATCAGATTTTGTTTTATTACCACTTGCCTTAGGCGTGAAAACATTATTGTGGTTCGGTATAGTTTGGAGGCATACGTCTTCTGTGTGTGCATGTATGTATATAAATATAGAGCTATATCCCCAAAGGGGACTGGGAATTCTCCTCTTTTCCTTACCCCCTTGGCCTGTGTCTGTAATAATTACATTGGTTATATTATGAATTGAATCCTGTTGCTCCACATAATACATCTGAAGAACAATTGGGAACTGTTATTTCCGTGCCCGGGGTTCTGTTCCACTGGTCCACTTCTTTGATGAGAGTCCCACATACTCTGGTAATGTCTCTCTCTCTCTCTCTAGCCAGTTTCCTTCACAAGACGGTGTCGAACAACCCTCTGGCTAGCATGGTATGACGCATACATAAGTAGTACAGGATACTGGAGTGGACCAGAGCTAGGAGGGACCGGGAAGCGATGGTTATTGATCTTTCAGGGGTTGATTTGATATGTGGTGTAGCCAGAGTACTTCATGGAGAGGACCCCCACTGATGCTACCCCCAATGACGAACGCTTGTCCGAAAAGCGCCTCTTTTAGAGCACATGGGCTGACAAGGGAAATAATTTCACAGTTTCATGCAGTCTTTAAATAACCGCACATTATGTCCTGTTGCCAAAAGCACTGGATTTGTGTGCGATCTCCTATGATTAAAAATCGCAATTGTTATCTTCTGTGATTCGATTCTCCGGAATGAGTTTGTACTGAATAGAGAATCGATTTTGAATCGAATCATGACCCCAAGAATCTAAATGAAACGGTGAGATACAGAAAGATTCACACGTTTAAGTTTCTTTGTGTCGCGTTCACTTTGTGTGGGTTATGTGTGCGCTTGTGTTGTGTCACGATTACGTTCGTCTTTGTGTGAATAGAACTCCGAACTAGCCTACACGCAACCGCCTCCGGTTCGAAAACAATGGACATAAATCACAGCCAGACATGAATCACAAAGAAGTCAGCTTAAGCGAGCCAAACACAAATGAACACAAAGATCACAACATCATTTCAGGATTTAAAAGGTAATGCGGTACTTCTCGTCTGACTGGCATAGATAGGAGGCAGTTGTTTAGTGGATAAAAAGCATGTAATATCCTGTAGCTAGTTGAAGCCAGGCTGTCTGCGTACGAGGAGTTTACTTGTTGCCCTCATGAACGCACAGCACGCCGCTGTCTGAGCAAGTACTGCTAATCCCTCCAAAGACAAAGACAAATCTTTACACACGTAAACACAGATGAGACGTCAAATATTGTGCTGTATTGTAGGCAGACACAGTGAGAAGTATTTTCTTTTATGACCGATGGATCTCCTGGCACATTAGGGTTTTGTCAGGACAGTTAGATGGGCAGGCAGGCAGACAGGCTATGCAGATACTTCACTCACACGCGCACACGCACACACACACGCACGCACACACACACACACACACACACACACATACCTTTTTAAAATATGGAGGCACGTCGTATCGACTTATTAACGAAGGACGGACAAGTACAATTCCTCTAGATCAATTGAGCACACAGATAACACCGCCGGCTACGAATGTAAACACCTCATTGTCATTGTCATCTACAATTGTACATTGTGTGAAAAATGTTATTCATGTATTTATTTATTTACAAAGAATATCACTTCAGCTTGAATTCGGTTTTGTATTCGATATTTCTGCCGGTACATATAGAGCTCAAAGCATGAGCATAGGAGCTCAAAAGCTTCCTGGTAAAGGGGACCGAAAGGGGACCACAGCTGCTCTCGCTCCACGCTGGGGCACCACCCTGGGGCACCACCCTGCCCATCCATTTACCCGACACCCTCCCCGGAGGCACGTCGTGGTGCCGCACTGACTGACAAAGAGCTCCTGAAATGGACCAGCGAATCGTGCCTCGGTTTGGAACTCATCGGTTTTGTCATGAAATGCAGCGTTGTGCCGCTCCTGTTTTTGTGTTTGTTTGCGCTCACGTTCAGCTAATATCCATTTTGCTGGACGTCACCAGCCGTAAAGCGAGTCCTCTCTCGCAGTACTGCAAAACATATATAAAAAGGGCCTTTTAAAGAAACGCTTTTATTGTGGTGGATCCGTGATGCCGACCTAAGCATCTATGTGGAGATACCGTCACGTTGCTGGGAGCGGGAGTCACCCGGACGGCAGACAAACAGCATTGAGTCTGTTGACACGTCGGGAACACAAAGACAGAAGGCGTTTAGGTCTACAATATCTGATAATTGTGTTTTTGTTTACGACGCCTCCTGGCCTTATCGTCCTATGCGGCACTTACCGGGAACGGGGGTGGGGGCCATGGATGGCCTCCATAATCAGTAATAATATAGTGGCGGTCCTTTCATTTTATTTTTTTTTACTGCTGCCTATAGCTCCTGCGTAATAACTAAAGTCCAGGGCTGCTGCTGCTGAATGGGAGCCACCACCAGGGAGATGGCTTGGGGATGGGGGGGCCAGATAAGGCCTTACGAGACAGA
>OMKP01033954.1:0-10492 GCA_900302375.1 Bathygadus melanobranchus
TCTGTTCGCTAGCTTGGCTAATGCAGAATTAGCTTCCTGGCTACACCCTGGAAGATCTCAGAAGCTACTGTGTCATCTTGATAATTCATCAAAACAATAAATCAATAAACATTCAGAGAAATGCCTGAACATGTTTTATGTGTGGGGGGTTTTAACTGGACATAGAGGTCTAGAATATCATCCAATCATTAGGTTGTATTTTCCTGTAAACTTATAAGGGAAATGACCTGACCACAGAAGAGACATGATCAATATGATTGGTGTATCATGTGACACAAGACACTCCCCTGGGGACCATAGTAGAGGAGATCTGCTGCTCTGAACGCAAGCTAATCAAAATGCTCTCTGTCCTCTGGTCTTGTTTTGAAATCACATGATCATCATGGCTGGATGTGACCTCAGAATGATGAGGATACGGGACTTGTTTGCTCATTCAAAAACACATACAAATGTGTTATTTGTGACCACATCCGGGTTACAACTTAGGGTATGTTCCAAAATGTATTCTGTAGAGATTCTGCTTGCCTTCGCTTACTAAATCCAGCCCAATAGGACGGAGGATGGAAGGAAAGTTTTGTAATGTACCCCAGGGTTCAGAATAGCCTCTGTGTGCCTGCACCATGCCTGGTCACAACATAGACTAACTTTTGACCTGTACCATTGTAATAATCCCTACTACTCCCTGGTCACAACATGTATTCCAGGACGGAGGCTGTCCTTTGACCTGTGTGTGACTGACCTGTCGTAGTCTCCATTGCAGAGCGCTCGAACAGGGATCTTGAACGCCTGCCACACAGGGTTCAACGTATTCTTCACCACCTCTGTCTTGTGGCAGATGGTGAACCTGCGAGCACGCGCACACACACGCACACGCACACACACACACACACACACACACACACACACACACACACACTCTCTCTCTTCAGGTCTCAATTTCCACACATGCTGTGTACAGCGTGGACAGTAGCAGAACTGAGGTCAATGCACTTTGGCTGCTTTGTGTGGGAGACAGGGAGAAAGAGAGGGATGGAAGGAGGGATGGCTGGGTTGGAGGGTGGTGTGGGAAGGAGACGTAGGGCGAAAGGAGGTGTGGAGAGAGACCACTCACGTTCCGTCTTCGTTGCTCCGATAGAAGACCAGGAACGGATCAGACTTGCCGAAGAAATCCTTCTTGTCCAGCTTGTTCCCGCAAAACTGCATCATAACTGACTCCTACACAAAGATAGACAGACAGAACTGTATCGTTAATGACTCCTTAGGACAGACACATAGACAGGTATGGCCTCATAATAATTGGCTCTTCCAGACAGAAAAACCGACAGACATACAGACAGACAGGCTCTTTCTTATGATACTTTATCTGTATCATAACTCTCTATAAGCTCGACAGACAGACAGACACATACTGATGCTGACGATGCTTCTGGTGTTTGGGTTTGAACATTTGTATCACTTTTTGATTCTTTTTGGGAATCCATACATCTACTTCAGTTTTGGCCATTAGTGGAGATATTGGGAGTTGGGAACCTCCACACATCAGACATAAGTGTGAAATGCTTCGGCTTTGGAATAGACTTGTGAAGATGTCTAATCAGAGTGACTTAGGAGCAAAATGTTTCTCATGTATAGAGAGAAATGGTCTGTTGATACAGCATATGCTATAGACAAAATTTACAAATGTATTGTCTTATACAGAATAGCTACAGCGTAGTACCTGATGTGAAGTATAATTTAAACGGAAGACAAATATCTCTATGTGCACAGTTACGTTCAGGAACATTACCACTAGCCCTACAGACCGGCAGGTTAAATGCCACTCCAGAGGAGGCCTGTTTGTTGTGAGCTAGGTGAAATTGAATATGAGGTTCAGGACGTAAGGGATGTACTTTTTAGTAAAATGTCCTCTATTTATGTTGATTTCTTTTGGCTGGATGATTGGCTGGATGATTATTATGATTATGCTTCGGGAAGAAACCTTTTTTGTAGGATATTTTATTTGCCAAGCTTGGGAGAGAAGGCAGATTTTATTTTGTTTAAGACCGAGCTGTAAAATAACAATGAAATATATTGAAATGTGACCACTGTAACTGTAATTTTGGTGTCTTGTAAAACCATGAGGGTTGGGCAAATTGTGTGCATGACACTAAAAAAAATAAAATAAATACAACAATTAAATATATATATGAAAAATATAACAGACAGGCATACCTAATTGACTCTTTCAGACAGACAAGCAGACAGCCAGCTAGATAGACAGATAGACTCACCCTGCAGTTACTCAGTTCCTCTGCCTTCACAATGACAATGCCACATTTCTTCCCAGGGATTCCCCTGAGAAGGACGGGAGACACAGACATTACATTAAGTCAAACACACTTCCTATATGTCTTCCCTGGTATACCCTCCGAGGATAGTGGACAACCAAATCAAACACACTTTGTGTACTCCATCTGCCTTGCCTGCGGTTAGAGTGCCACTACCCTTAAGGTGAACAAGAAGAACATCACAGACAAGATCATTCGCTTTCTCTTTTTATTCCTTTATCCCCCTGTGTTCTATTCATTTACTACTACTACTACTATATTTAGGGCATTTGGCAAACGCTTTTATCCAAAATGACTTACAAAAAATACATTTGTCGAAAGAGGGAGACAACAATATATCGCTGATGGTACAGAAGTTTCAAGCATTCCTGATTGCCAGGTCAATAGAACAAGTTACAAGCTTACAATTGCTAGGTTGACTCCTTACTGTACATCAGTAGGTAGCCAGGATGCTACACAATGCTAAGTACTATTTCAAGGAGTCGGGACACACCAGCATACAGGATGCTACAAAGTGCCAGGACATACAAACATAGAAGTGCTAGAGATCCAGGAGGGGATGGGATTCAAGCATTGATTGGGTAGGTGGGAAAGGGTTGGGGAGGAGAGGTGGGTAGTCAGTCCGTTGGGAGCTCATTCCACCACTGCGGTGTAAGGACAGAGAAGAGTTGTGATTTGGTGGAGCGACGTTTGTTTGTTGTTAGTGATGGTGGTACCAGGCGGCCAGCTGAAGTCGTTGAGCGGAGTACTACTACTACTAGGAGTATTACCACTACTAGTAGTACTACTACTACTTAGTAATTTAGCACAGTGGTTTTCAAACTTTTTGTGCCCAAGGCACACCAAAGGACAAGCCAAAATCTCATGGCACACCTTTATATCCATGCAAAATAGCCTCTATAACACGTGTTATCACTCTTAGCACTCTGTAAACGTTTGAGAAACAACTATATTACTCATGAGATATTCATTACAAATGTATTTCAACTTTGTAAAATAGAATATAAATAATAGAATTTGCCTCCATATTGGGAAATGAGTGCATACAAAGTACTAATATAGTAAATTAAACATTAATTCTTAACTTTTTGTATAGTTGTATTTGCAATAATAATGTATGGTTGTCATATATTACATGGCACACCTGGACTTGTCTCATGGCACACCAGTGTGCCGTGGGCTACTGTTTGGGAACCACTGATTTAGCAGACCCTTTATCCATGTTCCATGATCCAAGCATGTCGTCAATGAGCAGGCAGGGTTTCGTGCGTTTTGCTCTTAGATGCCTACAGATGCATGCAGATATTGGCTTGGGTTCAAGCACAGAAACTTTCGTTTGGGAGTCGAACAACCTAACCACTAAACTATCCTGCCCCATCTACTACTACTCATTTGTATTGTCATATTGTTGTTGTTGTTGTTAGACTTGTCGATGGGTCCAAACCAAGGGTTTAAATTCCATTAGTAATCATCAGCACTAGCTAGCTCGCAGCACCAGCCAGGCTAACCAGATAAAGAGAGCCGATACCAGACGACAACCCTCTGCTGGCTCCCACTCAAACAAATCCGTCTAGTCAGGCGGTCAGACTCCACGAGATTGAGGTCGAAGACCCTGGCGTTATTATCAGAATTCCTGTGTTCCTTTCACTGCAAAGCATTGTTGTGAATGCCAGGGGCCTGGTTGTCTCGGCTCTGTAATCATATAGAAATGAAATGCTGCAAGATCACCTATAACACCATTTACACCACAGAGCTTAGAATAACAAGAGACATTCTATATCTGCATGGGCCTACTAAAGGAGAGATAGATGCACGATTGAGATAAGAGCGACTCAACAATCATCACTCGCTAGCAAACACACTAGCAAATCATGCTCTTGTCCTAACTGCATCATAGGTAGACAGTAAACTAGTGAAGTGAAAATGAAAGGTGGTTTTGAACAGAGGTGATGCAAGCAGACTGATTTTCTAATGTTAGCCTATTGTGTTCAGCTCCCATCTCTCAACAGTTGGGAATGAAATACATGAATTCCTGATTAAATTGTGTTACTATTACTACTGCTATGAAAAATACAACACAGCATTGGCATGTAGACCTATTGTATACCCTAGACCAGTGGTTATCAAACTATTTTTACTAATATACCCCCTCGAAGATATCTTTTCAGCTTTCACCTGCACAAAACATTTACATGCTTTTCGCATCTCTTCTTGTGACCTGACCTTGTTAAATGTTCTCTTTAAAATTGGGCGGCTTACCAACGTGACACTGCATCATACAACTGTTCGATCATTTCTCCCCCAAAAAGCACAAAGACAGAGGGTGCAGAGCTTGTGCAGGTAAATCCTGTTCCTGCAGATTCTCCTTATTTCTCCTTGTCTTTAGGTAATTTCCAAGTACCCCCTGCAATCCTTCAAAGTACCCCCATTCCCCATCAAGTCCCTATCAGAAATACTGGCCTAGGAAATTATATGAACTTAGACAACAACGTTGCTTCTGACAACAATGTCAACAAGGTCAATACTGCTGTCAGTGAAATTCCCAATGCAGGACTCCATGTCCAGCGATGTTATGTTGCAGAAAAAGCGGCTATTAGTTTTCTGTTAGGAACATTTGCAAGGTACGAGTTACAGTGCATTAGGACATATGAGATGGACAACAGGTCCACTAAGTCTTTAAAAACCGTTTAAATTCCTAAAACAAACTAAAATATCGATACCTGACCTTTTCCATATTTCTATTTACTTAATATTATGTTGCTTATCAGAACAACTTCTAAACTTTCTTTCCACTTAGGCCATAGGCCCTATTTCGCTAAAAAGTGGGCACACTCTGTTTTGCTTGAATACACCTGAATGTATCTGAATACTTTTCTGATATGAGACGCATGCTTCCCGTGCGACCTTGTGCGTCTGCAGCTGTATTTCATCTGTGCAATTTGGAAATGACCCATCATACATACCACCATTTACTGCATTCAAGTCACTTCTCTCTCGCATGACTTCCAACAATGGCTAGTCAGTCAGTCAGTCACTCAGTTAGCTATAATTGCTGTTCTAAAAATGGTCGTGAAACGAGCATTGAATCAATCATTCATTTAAAATAGTGAACTTATCCTTTAATGGCTAACCCTAACCCTAACCCTTGACTGATTGACTGGAAGTCCCTTTGGATAGAACCCACTGCTAAATGACGAAATAGTAAAAACAACTAAGTAGATAATTCCTATCCTCATGGAAAGACAGAAGGGGAGGCATACAATGAGTGTATGGTTTTTACTTTCCATTTCTGACGTCAAAAGTTAATGGTGATATACCAGGAAGGGGCTGTGTGTGACAAACTGCTCTATCTACTATGAATTACAATTTAGCCATTAGCAGACGCTTTTCTCCAAGTGACTTCCATCCACATAGGACGTGGTGTGGCCTCTGGACTCCATGTGTATGCCTTGCGTGGCGCAGATACAGAGCTGCACAGAGCTTCACTGACTTGTGTGGTGCTCAGACTTTACAGGTCCAAAACGTTTTTACGTTAACACAAAATGGAGGATCTTTTAATATCTACAGTTAGTACATCGAGAGCTAGACGAGTTTCTGCTGAAACACAATGCAAAATCTATAGCTTTAAATCTACTCAAGAAACCAATGCTATTCTGGTAGCCTAGCAACCAATGCTTATGATTGCTGCGCCTTCGCTGTGCTAAGCGGTGAGCCCGGTGCACACCACATCCTATGTGGACGAGCCATTACAGTGAATTCAGATCCATGTCATTAAAGGAGGGGTTTCGGTGGCATCTTGTACAAGGATGCCTACAGGTAGACAGCAGACATTGGGGTTCGAACCCAGAATTTTTCGCCAGGAAGTCAAACACCCAAACCCCTACACTATCCTGGCCCTCTGACAAACTGTTTTGCTGTCTGCTATCAATACATTAAAGTACTATCCTTCTCCACTTCGGGTAACATTCAGTCAGAAGAGTAAAAAGTAATTAGCATACGCATACACACTCACATTCACTACTATGTGCATGAAAAATAGTAAATGGAAGAATCCCAGAGCAGCGGCATGAATCTGCGTTGCTATAGCGACGTGTAACAGGCCCGGGGACCCCATGTGCAAAGGGATAGGGGGTAATGAATACAATACCCCTTCTAATTATTTCCACATGATCGTGCACATGTGCACGCACGCACACACACACGTTACTATTTTACAATAGCACACAGGTTGTGTTGCTATGGTTGATTCCTGTGTGTGTGTGTGTGTGTGTGTGTGTGTGTGTGTGTGTGTGTGTCTAGCTGTCCCTTGACAACATTGACAGATGGATGGATGGACAGATGGATGGAAGGATGGGATGGGAAGTTATGTTTTATTCTTGGTTTCTCTGCAAATGAGTATTGCACCACTAAATATATTCTCAAACCCAATTTTCTCTCCTTGTTCTCTCTCTAATCCCACTCTTTACCCCTCTTCCTCCCTCCCTCACTCTGTAAGCTCTCTCCAAACTGCGTACTACATACTACATACCAGTACGTATGTATACTGTTTTCTGGCATACTATTAGTATGCAAGCCAAAAGTAGACTGTAGTGTGCATAGTTTAAACACTATGAATTTTGCCGTGAATAATACATCATCTGCATACTTTTAACATACTGTTTTGTGTAATCATGATTTTGGACATACTACATACTTCTCTCACATACCATTTAGTATGCAGCTTCAAATGCAGTCTGTGTCTCTCTCAATTTAAGACAAGAATTTGCAATCAGTGTCTTACAACACATGCACACACATCAATAAAGCAAAAAAACAGTAAAACGCCCAGCAATATGTGTTAGGCACGAGAGTGCAAAGAGAATTTGACGAGCATGCGCTCCCCCTCTCCCCCTCTCTCTTTATTCATGGTAATTATTTCCCTTATGTAAAAAACTGACACTTGCAAGAAATAATAATAATTAGCACTCATACACACACACACACACTTGTTAGCATCACTTGTGTGTTAGTCACACTTTGTGTGACAGTTTTAATACCAGAGACCAGTTCTCCGCTGGGCCTCGCACTCCCAACTCCCACAATCAGACTCTCTTTCACAGCCCTTGCACCTATATTTACCTGTGTGTGTGTGTGTGTGTGTGTGTGTGTGTGTGTTGAATAGAACCCACTAGGATTCCCAAGCCAAAGATTGTTATTTTTCCACATTGGCTGAGAGACTTAGAAAAGATGTGGTGAAAGGGTGAGTGAGAGAATGAATGAGGAGTGAGCTGAGGAGGAGGTAAACGAAGGCAGAGGAAAATATACATGTAATTTAATTTCATTTGTTCCACTCATGGTAAAGAACAAAAAAGACAACTCTATTTACACATTCCATGATTGAAAAGCAGCAGGGAGAAGACAAATCTTATTTTGCTCAAAACATACTCAAAACCTTACTCAAAACATAAAGAAACAAAGATAGATGGTCTGTCAATTATAGTACTTAACCAACACTTACAGTAATGTGACAAAAGAAGAATCAAGAGCACAATAATTCACCATCAAAACAAACATAAGTAAACAATAGGAATGTATGGTCTCTCAATTACAGTTACTTAACCAACACTAAGTAACATGAGAGACGAAGAATCATACTCAATTCAGCATCAAATAAGGAAACACATTACCTGACAACTTACATTAAATTTAGGACATTTGGCAGACACTTTTATCCAAAGCGAAACAACAATATATCGTTGAAGGTATAGTACAATTAGAACAGAACAAGTTACAAGCATTCCTGATTGCCAGGTCAATAAAACAAGCTACAAGATTACAATTGCTGGGTTGGCTCCTTACTGTACAACAGCAGGTTTTACTACAAGTAAAACATCACAATTTACTCAGTAAGTAAGCTGAAACTGCACTGTAAAAGGAAGCCTTGTTTGTTTCCATGGTTTTACCATGTTCTTACCATATCCTTTTTGTAATAAACCATCCCATTACCCAATGCAGTTAACATGAACTCATACCATATAGGTTCCACTACATTTGTAAGTAAAACCTGCACTTGCATCCAATAGGAAGCATCATAGCGTCAACGCTGTAAGTTATTTTATTTGATATTAGATATGTTAAAGACCATATATTAGTAATGATTTCTTAAAACAACACGTTCAATTCCATCACCCACCAGGTGCCACTAGAATACACAATAGCCCTGGAAGACGAAGAAGAGGGAAGTGTTACCTTGAGTCCTGTGTGTCTAGCAGTATACCTGCCCAAGAGACTGAGCTTCTAAGCAAAGCCGTCGGGCAGCAGCACACAATCGGCGAATTACAATGTGCCCTGCCCTAAACAATAGCTTTACTATTTAGAAGTGTGTATTGCTGTGTAGAGTTAGCCCTAGACAGAATACACACTTCTAAACAGCAATTTTAATGTTTTATCTTTCAACAAACAATCGCCTTCAATGTTAAAGGACCTCTACAAAAGTAATAAACAAATGTTAATTGTCAAACCAATAAAATAAATATTATATAACAATAAGTTAGGAAGTAAACACCACCACAACAATAATAATAATACAACAATAATAAAAGCATTAACTATTTTCTGTTTTTATACATCTCAATACAGTTTCAGTTTACTTACAGAGTGAATTGTCATGTTTTACAAGTTTATGTTATTGCATGAGGCAATGGAATGGTTTATTACAAACTGCCTACTTTCCAAGGAATTATATTTATAGCAATTATATCTGAGTTGTTACCAATCTAAAATGGTCACAACTACACTGTGCAGTACTTAGTTGAGTTCATAGGTAATAGTGGACGTTTTCCTTGGTCAGCTGTAGTTTCTCAGTATTCACCTTCTTACTTTTTGCAATTACCCAATAATATACTATGATTTACCATATATTTAGATTATATAGATTTACCATATAGGAAGGGTTACCGAAATATATGAGAGGAGGTTGCTTGAGCAAGAAATTGCTCAAGCAAGTGTGCTCAAGAAAGTGTGTGTGTGTGTGTGTGTGTGTGTGTGTGTGTGTGTCATTTAACGTGTGGACTTGTAAAGGCCTTTATATGGTGCTCCAATATACAGGTGACTCCACTTGACTAGAGAGACAAGCAGGGCTGACAGAGAGGGGGGGGAGAGAAAAATGACAGAGAGAGTGAAAGAGACAGAGAGGGTGAGAGAGACAGAGAGAGTGAGAGAGACCAAGAGAGAGAGAGAGACAGACAGACAGACAGACAGACAAACAGAGAAAGAGTGAGAGAGAGAGACAGAGAGAGAAAAGACAGAAAGAAAGAGAAAGAGACAGACTGTAGACAAAGACTTGTTTTCTTGGACTCTCTTAATATTCAAGGGGTTCAGGAAAATGAAGGCTAGTGTCGTTATTAAGAGTCAAATGAGAAAGTGTTATCAATAATGACATGCAAATTGCAAAACAGCTGGGGTTGGAATTCACCAGAATCGTTTTTTTGCAACATCATTTGACCAAAGTTGAATTGGTGAAAAGATGTTCCTGCATGACTAAATAGGAACACTGAGATGGCGTCTCATTACGCATGCAACACTTTACATAGAAATAGGTCCAATTTACAAGCACCTTCGATAATAGCTCTCATAAAGGTTTCATATTTGTTATTTGTACTTTTCCACCTATCCAAACCAAAGTAGCCACTCTGTAGAGACTTGAGTCATCTGAATGGTGTTGCAGTATCGATATAACCATCATAACAATATAAACACTATGCCGTACCAGGCTGCTCTGTTTTGGACTCCACACTTTGGTCCAGGGTCATTGACCGATCTGGGCCGGATAAGTGATTTACCTTCAAACTCCTCCGGACCCCACTCTCACACACACTCTCCTATGCCTAGGAGATACTCCCTTTTTGGTCTTGCCATGGCCAAATTGACCCTAATGCTATTAATTAAACCGCCAGGCATACTCAAGACACTTTTACTACTAGATGAGTATAACCATACACTATCTGGAATGGGGTAATCTTCCCTGTTCCCTCTACCCTCTTCCATGCATTCCTGAGATGCACAATCCACAAACACACACATTATACATCCTCACGAGGATGATCAACAACATTTCTGACTGAAACAAGAACAAAAGGACATGTATGTAAAACGCCTACGGTGTTTCATCGGATCACATCCATGAA
>OMKP01033955.1:0-14391 GCA_900302375.1 Bathygadus melanobranchus
GGTTACATTTCCCAGGGTAATGCTTCAGCCGCTGACACTTGTGGCAGATAGATTAATCAAAGGTAAATGTGTTAGATGGTTCTGGACCCAAAGTGGAACTTTGAGGGTTCAAAGGGAATATTTTTTGCACCCCGAGAGGCAAGATTGTGACGATGACAGAACGGCGAGTCATGCGCTCAAATTCTGCGAGGCAGACAAACAGAACCGCAACTTAATTGATTGCACTTGTCCCCAGTGTCTGTGACACTGGGGACAAGTGTGCCAACAACAGGTTTACTCTTTAGGAAATGGCGGTGAATCTCATGGGGGACGAAGGAGATGGAATAAACACATTGGGCATAGGGCATATGTACGCTCTCTCTCTCTGTGGCACAGTGCTTCATGCGCACTTACCTCGAGGAATCGGTCTGCAACTTGGGCCTGGGGGGTTTAAAGGTGACCAGATGAGGTACTACTACAAATATCTGAATCTCGCCAGCAACAGAATAGTTCATTTAAAATCACTCAAAGGATTAGTGTTGGGTTCAGTTCAACTTATCTGTGGCAGACTTCGGCAGCTTTGTATGTCACTGAATGTCTTCATTCATGGTTTTTAACTTAGCCACGTTTTGACACTGAGCCCTATAAATTGAACTCTCTAAAGACCTCTCTCTCGTTCTCTCGCTACATCTAAAATAGGCTTGACGATCATAGCGGAGGTGAATGGGGACTAAGTAGGCCAAGGACTTGCATTGAAAATAGACTGACTCACAAAGGACCCAGATCATCTTGGGTGTTCCCAAAAAATGGGACTGTGAAAGAATGTGGGTTAACAACAAGCGTCAGTTCTACGCCGCTGTGTATACAGACATTGGACAATAGGTCTCCCCTAGTTTATACACAAGGAGTGATTTGTGAAGGTCAGACTAAAAGACTCAATGTTGCTCTCCATTTTTAATATCTAGTTGTTGACCGCTTATGAATTCCAATAAGTACACACAGCTATGGCTCAACAATTAGGATTAGCGGAGAGTCCATGTGCAAATATAAAACATATCAGCGTAGTTATTAACAAGTGAATCAGTGCGGTGTCATCTCCCCCCTGTGGTAAAGTAATGACATTGCAGCATGGAAACAGGACAAATAAATAAATACCAGATGCTCAAAATATCAGCCCCTCTTTATTTACAATGCAAAACCATTTCTCTAATATGGCACAAAACAAGATAAAACCTAACAAATAATGAACTGTGATCAAAAATGTAAAATAAGATTAGAACTGTATGTTCAATTATTTAGAAATAACTAAATGTGTATTTCTTGATATTGTTTCTAGTTTTCCAACATTACTCTTTTTGGTTCTTCCCAGTTGCCACTTCTAACGACGAAAACATCTGAACGCTACATCATATACAGCACCACCCCATACACAAAGACAAATAAAACCTTGAATGCAAATGAACTACCAGGGACCATTCTTCCTCCATTGGAAAGAAAGGCCTTTGTTCCACATCAATATAAAAACAAAGGACTCATCCAGGACAGCGTAAGAAACATTGGGTAACGGGGTTATGTTGGACGAAGACACACGTTTGTACTCAGGCCTTTCATTTCATGCATGTACAATGAAACCGGGTTTACTGACAAAGGAGAGTGCGCAACCCGACGGCACTTCAACCAAAACGGGACCAGGCAAGGGAGAATCGGGGCATGGCACGGGAAAAACGTATACCTAACGCAGACTAATAGGTAGGTCGGCTTCACCACATCATCACGCACGGTGAAAGTCACAGCACACATGCAGAGGTCGGCGTCCGTCCGTGTCCTAAGCAAAGGCAGTCAACCCATGGTGACGTCACGCTGTGGCAACAGTGGTTAAGAGCTAGCCACTTTCTTTTCCATAACACAAGAAAATGAATATATACTATTTATATAAAAAGAAGAGTATTTGAGTTTGTCTCTGAGGTACGATGATCAGCCAAACATGTCACACACCCCCCCCCCCCCCTCCAGAAACTGCAGTACAATATTTTTCAAAGTATAATTCACATTTGTTCTACGGAGACAATAGTTGTAAGTTGCTGAATCTGTTAACATGGGGATGAAAAATTATAAAACATGTCAATCCAAGAGCAGGCATACCCAAGAGGTGTGTTTAACATGCCTTGTGCTAAGCATGTGCATGGTTGAAAAACTGAAAAACCTCTGAACTACCAAACCCATCTTACACAAACACATACACACACATTCTACATCTCACAATTTGTACATCAAACATCTTCCAAGTATGTTACAAGACTTTCTACATGGACAACAGTTCCTCAAAATGTATACCGGCATCTATTGAAACATGAGTCAAGGAAAATAAAACAAGTTAAACATGTCTACAGAGTTGCAGTGCAAACTTAATCTAAGTCAAATAAACCTGATAACATTGACAGAGCTCTCCTAACATGTTTTGGTTTTACAGGTGTCCGGCTTGTGTTCATATGAAATAGATGTGGTCTTCTTGGCTCAAAGGAGCTGTAGGCTGGGAGTCCATGGGCTTAAAAGTCCATAGGCAAAGGCCTGGCAACGAGACCAGAAGACAAAACACACAGTGAGTAACAGAGGTCACGCCACTCAATTGCATAACATTCAGTAGCCATTACGAGTAATTTTAAAATCCACCCTATAAAGAGGACCATCCCACGTGAGAGTGTCTACCCATATGTGCAATAGACAGAACAACCTACAACTCCACCCCAGTGGACTGTACCAACTAGTAGCCTTCAAGACTAATGGATGAATATAAATTATGAGGCCGGCTTATTTTAATTAGGTTAAGGTAGGCCTGGCGATATGGCCAAAATCTTCTATCCCAATACAGGTAATTTAATATCTCTGACGATCTGTTAATTAAATAAAGAAATAGTTTAACATAAAATAACCACATGGTGAAGCATATTTTCGTATACTCCAGTGTGGATTAAATACTTGACAAATGAAAAGCACTATTTTGTCTTTTTATTAAGAACTTAAATGCAAATAATAGAACAGCTACAACAGTCTGGTAAGTTAAGAAAAATGACATGACTAATGCAGCCAACCAGGAAAATACAACACTTATGCCATATCACAATATCCAAAATCTAAGACTATATCTAGTCTCATATCACAATATCCATATAATACCGATGTATTGCCCCGTCCTAGGTTAAGGAGCACAAACATATCCTTGCTAAGTATTCCATCTGGACTTACAACAGAAAGCAGAATTGGGGACAACATGGTGGGAGGCGGTCCTTCTACTTCCGGGGCATAGCGGCCACATCCTCTTCCTTCAAGGTGAACTTTTTCCGCAGGGCCTCGGAGATCAGCGTGGCAGAGTCCTCTTCTCTCAGCGATGTGCAACCTCTATTGTACCTGAGAGGACACATGGAGGAATATACAGGCTGGCGGGCTCAGAGACATAGAAGTAGATCTCATTTCACCTACTCAATTAAAAGGCGTAATAGAAGTTGATCCATAGTGAACATTGCATAAATGGGCAACCAAACTATGAATTACAAACCTCACGACACTGCACTTCCTGATACCATGCAGTTTCAGTAGGTGCAATACAATGATATAAGCTATGGCCTGTGACCTCGCCTGGCACTTTGTGTGTTTGGTGTGACCTTGGACGTTTAACATTCGCGTTTGGAAATGCCTCTAATTAAAGCAAGGAGAGGTCAAGCCAGTGCAACCAAAGTCTCCTTACCTGTCCTTGCTCATCTTCATGCGATTCATGTCCTTCAGGATGTCCATGACATCAGCGAAGCTGGTGGACTTGGACAGCGACACCGTGTCCTCCTCCGCCTCCCGGAAGTCCATGCTGGGTCTGTCTAGGTCAAAGGTCGCAGAGCCCGTCATGCAGACGGGCGGCAGGGGGTCGGGGACCAGCTCCGACACCACAGAGACTACGTCTTCTTCATCCTCCTCTTCTTCCTCCTCCTCAGTGACGTCGCTTATGACGAAGGATGCGGCTGCAGTGGCGGCAGGCGGCTGGTAGGATACACTCTCAAAGGGCGCCATAGAGAAACCCATGCTGGTGTCGTCGGGGGACAACAGATCAGGGGTCAGGGGGTTGGAGCCTGGACCAAAAGATGAGGGAAGGAGAGACAAAGGCCTTGCATTACAACCATGTTCATGGGCAAGCAAGTCAAATCACTTATTTCTATAGCCCTTAATCACAGTAAGAATGAAATGGCTTATCCAAACTTATCAAGCCAAAAAGATCTATTATAAGGGGAAAAAACCCTCTCTCATTCCTCTTCAATACAAAACCAAGACACAGGTTCCCTACCGCCATCGCTTGCAACAATCTTGGCGATCTGTGCACGCAATCTGCTGAGCTCGTCCTGCAGGGCGGTGGTGCGGTTTAGTGCGGTCACACCGGGCTTCCTCAGCCCCTCCACCTTCTTGCCCTCGCGGCGGAAGTTGGGGACGGAGGAGTTCCTGTGCAGGACCAGGAGTGGGGTGGGCCGCCATTCATGTCTCAGAGGGCGAGCGTCACTCCTGTGAAATACAAAACGACAAATAAGGGAGTGGAATGACAAACGTTAAATCCTATAGTCAGTTGTTATAGTTAATATTCCAATAATGGCAAGACGGTGGCTTAGTGGTATGTCAGGACACACCATGAGCCATCTATTCCTGTGTAGTAATGACACATCGATGGACTAACACGCTGGTTGTGTATGCATACCGCACTCTGGCATAAGTCTCCTCCTCGTCTGCAGCGATCCATGCAATATCTGCCAAGGTAGGAACCATGGGGCAAGCCATGGGCTTCAGCGATGGGAGGCCAGGGAGTTCCTGATAATATCAGGCAAAACAACATGTACATCATCACAAGGTAAATATTCCCACACAAGAAATTATTGGACACACAAGATTGAATGTGGAACATAATGGATTACCTGGAAACATGCCCTTTGAGGTGGTTTGAGAGGAAGAGTAGAACCTATTCTCCTCACCACACTGCGAGTGGATCCATGAGGTTTGTTCTGCCAGATAGGAATGACCTCCTGAGAAGTAACACAGAAAATATAAAGCGGCAAACATGGCTAACAATGTGCATCAATAAAATATATACAAAATATATTTAGAACAATGCATACATAGACTGGAATTCAGTTCGTTTGACACTTACCGCATCAGCTTCCATATTGTGTGGTAGGTCTTGTTCGCAGCTGTTGTGCACAACTGTACTGACTGCTTGATAGTAGCTGAATATGGGATGACTCGGTTAGAAAAAGGCCATATTCCTGAGCATGCAAATCCTCGAAAATTTGGAGGCTGACGACATCTGTTAAGAACACAAAAGATGGTTGTAAAAAGTAAGCATCGTAGCTACACCTGATACGTTTGGGCTAGCTATCAAAGATGCTACACTCTCCTAAACTAACGATGCCACTGAATGTAATGATCAAGACTAAATCATATCATTCAACTGACTCATTTAGGATCGGTAGTAAACTAATTTTCCAGCCAGTTAACGTAACTAGCCGCTAGGCTAGCAGTTCAGGCCCTTGTCTTGCGGTGACCCCGACTTTCTCTCCGGCATTATATCTACATTGTGCAGCCCCTGCTTCAAATAGCTTACTACACAAACAAAACATAAGCCTGTCTATAACTTACAACGGGATGTTATGCACCAAGTAAACTCCACAATGAAACACGTCCTCCTTGTCGTCTTTCAGAGGAACTTGGTCTAGCAGGCTAGCCGTGTTGTGCTCAAAGCCGGAAGCAGTTCCAGTGACTGGTCGCTGATTGGCTGAACTGAAACACGTGTTTACTCATCAAAATATACAATCGAGTCAGAACAACACGCAGACGTTATACAAAACTATACAACAATTTCATTGGCGGGTCGCTCAACTGCACATCGACACATTTGGTTTCCAGCACAGTGTGTGCATGGTTCAGAAACAACATGTACACTGTTCATTTACCTGGCGCTATTTAATACATGTTCATCACGAGCAGACGCACGAGAGGTTTTTACGATCAGACGCACTAGATGTGTTTATGTGTCTAACCTTGAATATACATTATGCACTTTGGTTGCGTCAATTGACATGAGCATTGTCTCATCGCTTTAAATTATGGGCGGAGCATGACTCGGATTTATGGCGTGCAGTCGCCGCACCAGCCTGCGGTGATATCTTTCCAAGCGCTACCACAACATCAACATGGAACACTCATATATTCGCCACCTGTTTCCATCTCTGGGCATCCCTTGAGACAGGTCAGTTGTTGAAATCTTATGCCATTATGATTTACTCAATGTGGTTCCCCGGAGGCTTATTGTTTGCAATGCTTTTCCTGTTTGATGCTGCAATAATGGGTGTCACAACACTGCCAATCAGCGATTTCAGGTTGCATATCTGATCGTTGTTGATCTTACACGGAGATATGGCCACGTATTGAAGGGTACAGTTTAGGTTTGTCCTATCTTGGCCATTCTACATCCTACATTCCAGTACTTGTTTCGAGTACTGATGAGGTGAATGATAGAGAGCGATTATTATTTCGTCATTTTTGCGTCAAATGTGTAGTCTAAATGTGCAACCGATGTGTACTGTATTTAGACAACTTATAATGTAGTCATAACGTAATCAAGTGATACTCTCTCTGCTAATATTGTTTTTGTAATATTGACGTTAACAGCATTAGCCCCTCAAATCTCCATCCAAAGATTAACACAAATCTGTGCGACATTTAAAGGGGAATAACACACACTATATTACACACTGGGATCATTCTGTCTGGTAAATGTACTGCATGGATAGTTTTAACTCTGCAATGACTGGAGGAGTCGTTTTTAAACGTGGTGGTGTGTATCGTCCTGTAGGTACGGTAACTGGGGCAAGATGCAAGTAGGCAGTGTTAAGAGGAGAAGAACACACACCAGCTGATCCCCCAGTCTGTACCCTCAGTGCCACTCCTGAAAGAAAATGGCTCAGTCCATGAGGAGGTCTAACACTCTCGGAACCATGGACCACAAGCTTGTCCAGAGAGACAAGTCCAGGACCGGCTACTTTGGAAATGTCAAAAACAGGTCAGGCCATAATTAGGATGGATTACTGTGAGGGGGAAAATGTGCACTTTGGCAGCCTGGCTTTTGCTGTCTGGATTTCAGAATGCTTCAATTACATGCTGTATTTGAACTGTATTTGTGTTTGTGTATTATTAGGTGAAGGTAAAACAGCCCAGTAGCAAACAATGTTTCAACAAAACAGGCCTCATCAGGCCTTGTGGTGTGCTATTGCATGACTCATCTTTTTATCAGCATGTCACATTTGTATATGTGATGCTAAATTAATATAAAGTTACATCAGATATTTTACAACTGACAGGGTGTATGACATCTGATCCAATGGTTTTGTCTGCTAAAAAATCTGCTCAGCTAGCCAGCAATAACTCTCACTATGAATACCTTTGAACTCACAGAATGTAAACATACCTTTAAACATTTATATGACAACAAACTTTAAACACAGTTCATTTATGAATCCCTGTTGTACTTAAATTACATTTGTAAAGACATTCCTCAGGCACCACCAGCAACGCAACAGGGGTTTGGATTGGAAGATTAACACTTTCAACCTGCCTTTCAATGCCTGCAGCCATTTTGATTAGAACACCATGTCACTCAGATATGTGTGTATCAGATACTCAGATATTCTTCCCTCTCCTAAGGTTGGGATCCAAGCTGCCTGCAAGTAGCTCTCGGCCACAAGAGCTCAGTACGAGTCCTCTGGAGGTGGAGCCTCGGGCCAGAGGTGCCACCACAGAGGCCAGGGACGGAGGCCGACATCCCCACCATGCTGCGGCCAGCGGACCCCTCCACCACGTCCACCACATTAGGAACCCCAAACTGCGACAGTACTACCAGCAAGGTGTTTATTCATCTCCTCGACTACGTAGTCAGTAATAGGTCACTAGTAGGAGCCAGGGTATAAATACTGTCGAACTATAATTAGAGGAATCTCTGTATGTATTTATGTATGTATGTATATATATCCTTCGATTCTCTCGTCAACCGTTCATCCGATAGACTTCACACTTGCCGGGTGTGTTGCTGACGACCCAAGGAAGTGCAGTGTTGAGTTTGAAGTTTTTAGGATGAGCGGTACTCGAGAAAGCTGCATGCAATCGGCCCGTTCCGAACAGGCACGGAACAGGCACTGCACTGGCTGATGTATTGCTGAGGACCCAAGGAAGTGCAGTGCTGAGTGCAAAGTTGTTTGGGTGAGCGGTTAGGGTTAGGCTGCAAGCTGTAATACCGGAGGCCAAGCAATCAGCCCGTTTCGAACAGGCAGGGGCATGCATCGAAGGGGCATGCTTCAAACCGGCACATGACTAGTAAATATATGTTTCTAAAGCATATGGTGAAATACATGACATATGCTGCTCAAAACAACCCTGTCTGTCTTGGAATATGGAAGAAATATGTCAAAAATGGCCTCTATTTTGTAATCAATTAGAATGCAGAATACAGTGAGGGAATCACAGTTATTAGCTCAATTTTATGACGAAAGTACATTCATAAAAAAACACTTTCATGTTAACATAGTTACTTACAGCGTACACATAACTTAAATATGATCTGGACATCATGAGAAGGCAATTCTCTAAACATTATAGTATATTATTATTCTAATTTATACGCTGGTGATGAAAATGTAATGTATAATGTGTTAAAACAAACACAATTTTCTTCACAGGGACCTCGTCCGAGATGACAGCACAGCCAGAGGGGACAAGCAGCAAGGTTTGTCCATTATGCCTGTTTAGTCTTTCAAGGGAAGGAAGGAAGTGATTTCTCTTTTCATACATTGATGGTTACGTAACAGCGTTAGACATTAACGCGGGTTACGCGATAACTGTTGTGGAAATGGAAAGCAGAGGTTTCTCTGGTGTGTAAACGAAACCTCGCATAATTCAAACGGGTTGTGTCGGTGTCAGTTATGTTCACGTTGGACACGCTTCGCAGGGCGCATAAATCCTCGCCATTCAGTTAGATTTACGGCGTAACTACTTCACGACATTCTCCCCATAAAACGAGAGACACCTTTGATTTACAACGTCCAAAGTTCAATGGAGAGGCGTGTTGGCAAAGTTGACGCTTGGTTGTCTCCGTCGCCATGGGTCGACATGGTCTGTTTCAGAGTCTCTACAGCAAATACTACAGGAAATATGTTTATCCAAAGGTAATTATTCAAAATGTTGACGATTTTATTGCCGAGCTGCATAGAAATGACCACAGCCTCATAGACTATTTTTAATCTTTCTGCCGTCTAGAAATGTTGATGTTTCTGTAATCTAGTGCTGTATTAAGGGTTTATTAGAATTCTTTGGAGCAATTTATGGTGATTGATGGTTATTCCTCCTTCTATACACTCCTAATATGAATCCATACTAGGTTCAAAATGCATGGACTGTGTCTAACAGATAACCATCTCGAACTAATTTCACAATGGGGGAAGTCTTTAAATGATGATGTATGTGCCTTATCCCCCCCCCCTCTTCCATAGACCCTTCATGGGAACACGGTGTTCAGTGTCACCTCTCAGTTTGACGTCCACTGTGCATCGACCGGAGATTCAGCAACCATCGCCTCCTCCACCTCTGCTGTTATCCACGAGAAGGTAGGAGAGCCTTTAATCAGCTGCTACATGCAGATGCCTCATACAGGACCCAGTACTTGGGGCTATGCCGCATTAAGTATATAATGGAAAAACACCCAGACTTGGTGACACATTGGCTTGATTGTAACCTCAAAACCGTTTGCGTTTTTCAAAATAAAGGAGGCAAATTAGTTTCCTGTTTAACACATTTGCTTATATTTTAGATGCAAAACACTACACACACACACACACACACACACACACACACACACAGTCAACAAACAGAAGAGCAGGGCAGTGCAGGCGCACAGGAAAAGAGGAACTGCTGCATGTGTTCCCCTCGGCATGCTATTAATACGTCTGAGAGAAGAGAGAGACATCGTGTTCTCCGGTTCCGTCATGGACTCCATCTTAAAGAAACTGCATGTTTCCAAGGGTAAAAAGACCTCCGCCGCTCCAGGGTCGTCTCCAGCTGAGCTGAAGTTACCGGGCGCTGATCCTAGACTGAAGCTACAGCCGGAGGTAAAGAGTGACCTCACTGTCAACTCTGCCTCGCCCTCTCCAGACGCGGAGTATGACAAACTACTGGTAAGTCCATTACAGTCACCAGTGGAAGAGGAAGACTCGTAGTTCTGAGTGCATTACATCAATATGATACAGGTGTATACAGTTCAAAAGTTTATAGGGAAACAATATCTTTGTAACTGACAACACGTGTCAACCAAACGGCCAAGTATGAAAGCCGTCAATGTTAGACTGCTGTTAATGTTGATGCTTTGCATGTCCTTAGGTTAGCTGTTACTGTTACAATGCATGTATTGCGGAACTGTAATCAAACGTCTAATGTTGACTTACTGGGTTTGATCTGCCTTGTGAATTGATTCTCCAATACAAACACTGCTGTTTGCAGAGGGAACAAAAAGAACAACCGGATGACATCTCCAGTATCTTCGTGTGTGTGTGTGCAACAACACACACCCACAAAAGCATCTTCAAGGACTAATGGTGCTCATTGATTTGGTTTGCGCGTGGAATCCGCGCTGTTTCTTCTTAAGTTACAGGTTGGCCAGTGATCAATGACGAGTGATGGCTGAAGGGGATCATGTGTTCTGAGAAAAGGCTCATTGGTGCCGGTCTGAAAGCTTTGCTCTCAACCTCAGAACTCTTTACAACTCTGGTTAATACAAGATCGTAGGCAAACCGTTTTAAGTCAACAATCCATTCTGTTCTCCATCATCATTTAATCATTTTGTGTGTGTGTTGTGTGTGTTGTGTGTGTGTGTACTCGTGTCAGGACGTGGAGGCGGTGCCGATGCCTGATGGACAGCTGTGCCTACTCACTCTGCCACCAGAGTGCTGCCAGGGGGAGGGGCCTGAGGCGGTCCCGTACCTCAAACTGTTTTGCCGTTACATCACCGACTGCAAGGTGAGCCGGTGAAGCCTGCCGCCGACATGGCGGTTGAACCTGAACCTGTCACCGAAAACATGAAGACGTGAAGAGTGCAACATTCTCATGGCGATTAGCGGCACTTTGAAAACCCCAATACCATTACACTGTCCCTCTCTTGCTCACCCCATATCTCTCTCTTGCTCACCCCCTATCGCTCTCTTTCTCTCTCTCTCTCTCACTCACTCTTCCACTGTCACTCTCTCTCCATATCTCTGTTGTCTCTCAGGGCGTGGTGTCAGGTATCCTGCTGGTGACGTCCAACAAGCTGTTCTTCGACCCCTGCAAGAGCCACCCTCTGGTGGTGGAGCACGGCTGTGAGGAGTACCTCCTGTCCTGCTCAGTGGACAGCCTGGCGTCGGTCGCTCTCTTCTCGGACATCACCCACGTCCACTTCAGCCAATCTCAGCACAGGTCGTCGATTGTACTTTGTTGACACACAAACAAACACATGCACGCACATACAATGTTTGCATAACTTTTGCATTTAAACTCACACACACACACACACACACACACACACACACACACACACACACACACACACATACACACACACATTACTGTTTGTATTCAACATAACGTGGGCATAACAAAAGCCTTCTCTTCTCTCCAGGTGGAAGGGCAAAAGAAGTGCCCTGAGGGCTCCTTACACCAGGGGCGGTCATGACTCCTTGAAGGGCCGCACCGCCAAGCAGGAAGTGGAGGCCCTAGCCCCGGGGCCCGCAGCCCTGGCGTCCGCAGGCCCCTCAGACCCACAGCCCGGCCCGGCATCCGGGGACGACTGCGACAGCGGCACCGTGTCGGAGGCCGAGAAACATGTGGAGAGCGGCGGCCTGCCCAAGACGCTGGCGGAAGGGGCTGCGCTGAACTCTGCTGCCACCTCCTGTTGCGGAGGACAAGATGCGAGCGGCAAACTAAAGCTGTCAGAAGCGCAGAGCGACACTTGTTTAAGGAATCGCTCTGCGGCAGGTGGGGCGGCTCGTGGTCCAGTAATAATTGTATTTATTAGTGACATCATGGCGTCATGCTTTATTTTGTTTGCCCTTAAGCCTCCAGAGGCAAACCTCCTAGCGGTCCTGGAGGGGTGATGTTCGTTCGGCTGCGGACCCGACGGCCCCTGGAGAAGACAGCTGCTGGTCACCAGCAGGGAACCAGCAAGACCCTGGCTAGACGAGATGCATGGTTGGCCCTTTCCCAAGAGAGGTATACATACATACATACATACAGACTGACAGACTGACAGACTGACAGACTGACAGACAGACAGACAGACAGACAGACAGACAGACAGACAGACAGACAGACTGACTGACTGACTGACTGACTGACTGACTGACTGACTGACTGACACAGCACAAACGCCCACTAGCTGTGGGACTTGCCAAATATGCCAAAATATTACATGCACGTCACGGCCACAACGACGGGACAAGTTTTCATTATTAGCCATATATATATATATATATATATATATATACACAATGTTTTCTTTAAATGTGCTTTTTAAGTGTTTATTTTTTGGTGTATTTACATAAAAATGCAAATGTAGATTGACATGTAGTTGTTGAGTAAATATTAACCGGTCAGGAATCTCGCTTGACTTGTCTGAGAGGAACTACTGAGCTCTGTTTCAGTTTCTTCTGTTTAAGTCAGTTTCTTCTGCTCTCGTTGCCCCACTCAGTTCAGACGAGCTCTATGCCTACCTGAGCCACTGGCGGCCGGAAATAACCATCCTGGAGGGAGGTGAGGAGGACCGAGAGGGGGAAGCCGACGAAGAGGAGTTTGTGCTTATCGAGGACGATGAGGAAGAGCACCACGTGGCCAAGAGTCACCGGCACTCGGGGGAGGACTGGGAGGTGAGTCTGTTCATTTGACGTCTTGCAGGTAATAGGTATTTGGGAGTGTCTCTGTAGGGTTAGGGTTAGGAGTAGGGAGTCATATGTTCTATTGTAACAGCATTTATTTGCTAAAGATGAATGCACTCTCTAATAATAGTAGAGAAAGCGCTTCATTACTTACAAAATGTTGTCTGTAAACACAATGCCAATAGTTTGAACAGTCTGGAAGGTTGTGTTAATGTACGTTTGCATGTGGATTAGATGTTGTCAATCGAGAACAGTGGGAGCAAGCCAACACTGGTCATTGACAGAGACCCAGAGTGCCTAACTGACATTTTGGAAGCGAGCTGCATTTTAGAAGCCTCACACGTCAGGGAGGTAAGTGGCAGCCTTTAAACTCTCACTCACTCACTCACTCACTCGTTCGTTTTATTTTGCTATTCAATGTTTGTTTCTTTTCCAAATGTAAATTTTGTTTACGCAAACTTACCCGTCTTGTTTTTCTTCTTTTTTGCGGTTGTGTTGTTTTCTACCTTCCCTGTCTGCTCTCTCTCCCCAGCTATGCACAGAGTTGCCTCCCAGAACAATTGGTCACGCCTGGCAGCTGGCGTACAGCACCTCGCGCCACGGCTTCAGCCTCAAGTCTCTCTACCGGAAGCTGAGCGCCACAGACTCCCCTGTGCTCATTGTCATCAAGGATGCTCTTGATCAGGTGAAACATGCGTTGGAATGGAATTGACTGTAACATGCCTTTTATGAAGGGACCGACTGAAACCAGCATGTTTACTCTCTTCATGTATGTGTACTCTATTCTGCCGTGTACTGACATGTGGTACTGATTAAGTTTGGTGCTACATTCAACCAATGGAAGCATCTAAGAAAGCATAGTATGGGGGATATATGTAGTGAAACGAGCAGACATTTCTTTAATGTCTCTTGTATATTCTTGTAGGTGTTTGGAAGCTTTCTCTCCCACCCCCTGAGGCCTAGTGAGACCTTCTACGGCACGGGAGAGACGTTCCTCTTTATGCTTCACCCTCGCTTCAAGGTCAGTCGATAACGTCGCCACTCTCACACCATGTGCATAATTAAGGATCATTGTGGCCCTGACAGTTTCAGGCACATTTCAATCTCTCTCTCTCTCTCTCTCTCTCTAGTGCTTCAGATGGACTGGAGAGAACACATTTTTCATTAAGGGAAACTTGGATTCATTTGCCATTGGCGGGGGCAGGTAATATTATATAATGGTGTAATTTACTACATTGGCCATTTATGTATGAACGTAGGCCTTTATCTTTTATTTAAGCGGTTGTTTACATTATTTTATCTTTTCATTCGTGTTATATTCATTTGACCCCATTTTCATTAAAGCCATGGCAGTCTTGATCATTTGATTGAAATGTGCAACGTCGGTAAAGACGAGGATAATGACACAGACTATAATAACAACTCTCCTACCTCCCAC
>OMKP01033955.1:14411-41591 GCA_900302375.1 Bathygadus melanobranchus
CTTTATTTTTCTGCAGCGGCCATTTTGGTCTGTGGTTGGACGAGACCCTTTACCTGGGCCGCAGCAGTCCCTGTTACACCTTCAACAACTGCTGCCTGTCTGAGGTCGACGACTTCCGCGTCATAGAGATGGAGGTGTGGACCTTCAGCTGAGAGGCCAGCGACAACTCTTCAAACCCTCTTTTCAAGTCTGCGCTTCATTGCTAAAGACAAACATCTGTGCCCCCCCCCACCCACACACACACTCCTCATTCCTTAGAGTGTGAGTGTTCCAATCTTGGTAGTTTGTGACTGTATTCGAATGAACCTTTCTGAGCCAGACTCTCCCTGTGGAGTGTTCTCTTACTTAACAGTAACGGAGCACATTCCTGTGGTTTGGGAGACCATGCTGAGCTGTACTAACACTGAAACTGTGGGTTACTCGTCAATACAATGACATGGACATAACGGCTGGAGTTTGCACTAAAATACAGTTTCATTAAATAAGGAATAAGCCCGTATCTGGGCCCAGAGTTTATGAATATAATGTTATACCTATTTCTAAATTGGTACTCATGTAAGTGAATGATTTACATTTCTTTGGAAAACGAAGCTTTCAAAGAGCATATGTGCATGTACTACCTGCCACCATTCCACATGCAGTTCCTCTCCCTTTAATAGTTAAAAAGGGTGGGAAATACATCTATACAAATCAGTTAGACACAAAATATTCTCAGCATTGTACAGAACTTACGATACACACTACATGGATAATGCGTGTGCAAAGTACTTGGATGGACTTACTGGATTGTTCCGGAAAACAAGACTTTTGGAAAGATATGAACATTTTACTTTTTTGTTTTGTCCTCTGATTCACAATAACTCAACATTTTCAATATGATTATGCAAAAGACTATTTTGAGATGGAGGTAAATGGCATAATGGTTGATGTTGGCCACAAAAACACATTTATTGTAAAACAAAGGAGATTTATTTTGTGTTGTGGAGAACATTTGGCACTTTAAAAAAACGTAAAAATATTCTTTTCCTCCTTATGACTTTTTATTGTACAGGGTCCACAATCGTGCTGTTAAGGGTTGAAGGCCTCAACAGTAGCACATAATCAAATGGAAGTCATGAATGAATCCCATGAATACATTTTCAGAGATCCTCGTGGAGGGAGGAGGGAGGAGTGATGAGGGATGGGACAAGGAGCATCTTTTAAACAGTCAACTATGGATGGTTTAGAATTTGTTTGTCCATGGCAAATTACCATGGAAAACTTCATAGGATGACAAGCCAGATAGTTACAGTGCAGCATGAACCTGTCTATATTCAGCAGAACATTATCAAAAAACATGGTTTAACCATTTAATTCAATATAAAACAGAATTGCAAAAAAAACATACAGAATACAGATGACATTAAATGATTGTACATATTACAAGATTGTCTTTGGTGGTCAGATGTCCCAGCAATGAAAAATCTGCAGTCAACGTTAGGCTGTCCACAGGTACATGGGAAAACAACAGAACACTTGCCTTTAACATCCAGTCAAAGACTGGATACTCCCTCTGGGACAGTGAAGGACATTTCCCCATGTGCTTCAGCAATGACATCAAGCCTTGTCCAGCCAATCGATGGGTTTCAGACTAGACCTTCATAAACTACTGAAGCTCAAAAACAGGAATTTACTTATTGTGCATCACTGTCCTTTTAGGAATAACAGCATCAACTGAAATAATTTACTTCAAAACAAACAAGTTTGCTATTTAATGTCCTACACTATATTGCAATATCAAATTATGTATTATGGTGCAATTGTGGTTTTTTTTGGCAGAAAATCAAATGGCAATCACTGTCTGTTACAATAAACACATTCAGGCAAATAGCCAACACTTAGCATTATGCATTTTGTGAACGTGGTCTTTGTATATAGTGGAAATATAGCATGTTGAAATTATAATTATACAATTTCACAAGTTAATTCAAGTTAATTCCCAAATTAAGCAAATAATAAGTATCAATAAATATAAACCCAATTCAGAAACATTTTATAGCAACCGACCAACCAGGCAAATATCTCCTTTCAAATTAAGTTGTTCATGTAGTGAAATTACCTGCAATTTAGTGAAGTCTCTGGGGTCACACACACACTCTTACTGTTGCGTGAACTCTTCTGCTTTCTGCAAGGCCTCCTTGAGGAAGGCGATGTACATTGAGGTGGACGGATCTTCAAACCCCCCGGAGAAGCTGAACGTAGCTCCTTCCTCTTCTGGCTTCATGGCCGTCTGGTCCAGGAAGTAGTTGGCGTTGATGTGATGGACCTGAAAACAAAATTATATATAATTACCTCTTTGTTTTTATACACTTGATAATGGCCTCAACTATTCCATTGTGGATGGAATAGTTCTCGTATTTAGTTAGTGATGGAAAATAGCCTTCAATACAATAGTAAAAGTAATTTTTTTATATTAAAATTACTGTGATACTTACGATAGTACCATTGGGCAGTGCTACGATCATCTCAACTGGGAAGTTGTACTTCTCAAGGTGTAGTTGGGCTTTTTGGCCAAGAACCAGGTTTTGCTCATCAGCCTGTTAAACAGGAAGTATAAACACATATACATTGAAGAAACTCCCACACTCAGCAGCTATGCTTCCATGCAATGGAAAATGTTATATTCATTGAATTTATATGATATTAATATAAATGCAGTAGCTGAAGTGTGTATGTGTGTGCTAGCCATTTTCTAGTTTAATAAACAAACACTGTATTGGGTTGTCAGGAAAGCACATACATTATGGGGTTGCCTGAGACGTTCTTGAGACACCAAGTATGATCAATACTAGCATCCTATTAACATGGCTGTACTCTACAGACCTGCATGCTCTCCAACTCTTTGACCAGGGACCAGCTGCTGATGAAGCTCTGGTTGAGCAGGGCCAGGACGGGCAAACTTTCCAGGACCGTCTCCCGGAGAGTTCGCCCTGAACCTACAGGAGAGAAACAAACAAGCATGTCACAAGCTAGTCTGGCTGACAATTCTCCTCCCCTCCAGCTGTCGGCAGAGTCGCTGTTGCTACTTTAAACAACAACCATCTCCGACCTAGCAACTTGCACGCTGAAAACGTCTTTCAGTGGCACTATTGGAAGGGCACAGTCACTGCATCCTGGGCTTAGCGCCACCCAAGATGATTGGTTTAAAGAAATACAAACAAGACACGTTTCTTTCCCCTATCCCAGAATGATAGGTCTGGGTTCAGCCAGACCTTTCTCCAGTGCACAGCGCTAAAACGAGGTTTGGAGATAAGTCTGGCTATGCGAGACTAGGCACAAGGCACAACAATGGTATTGTTAAAACTTGGGACTAACCTCAGCAGGACTGGTCGTCTAGCGCACCCCAGAGGACAATGGAGTGCACCATCTTACTCTCTGCCTGAGCACGCTCAAAGGCTTCAGAGAAGGGCAGATAGGGCACCTTTGGAAAAAACACATGTTGCTTCATAGCGACTGAACGCAGAGCACAACAGAACAACGGGAAGTCTGCACACTTAAAAAGGCACTTTATACGATAAGACAATAAAAATTGGGAAATGGAATGGAATGTCCGTATTGACCATATTTGGGTTTCCTTTTCCTGATAACTGTCTGTGAATATATTGATTAACTGGTTAATTTGTGTTGTTATTAGTGAATTAACACATACCTTTTACTATGATACATTACCAAGACATTATTCTGAAGTGTGACCATAAATGTTATGGTTTGTGGTGAGCACCTTTTTAAATGGGTAGAAGGTGACCTCCAGGTGGCGCTGTGCCTCCTGCTTGTTGATCTCGGAGGCCCAGTGAATGTCCTCAAAGACAAACTGGATGGGCTCAGTGCCCCTGCTCTCGATGACGTTGCCCTCCTCGTCGTGGATGAACAGGGGAGTGGACGGGCTCGTGGAGTGCAGCTCCAACTGTAAAAAAAACAACAACCATAGAATCTGTTAGCGAAATCTGGGGAACTAACACAGTTTTCCTCTCCTAAGGACCAATTACACTTGAGTCCCTGTACATGGTTCTGCGGGCTGTAGTATATTAGTGACCAATAAGCCTGCAATATTGTGTTCAATTAACCTACTGTGAGACTTTTTTGTAAGTTGCTTTGGATAAAAGCGTCTGCCAAATGCTCTAAATGTAAATGTAAATATACACTGCATGTGATTTATTAACAGAACATAGTAAACAAAATAATGTACTTTAAAATGATTACATTCCATAACATGAACTTGTTATAGTAAAAGTAAAAGTTTTGTTACATGTTTCACTGTGCCTATACCTGTGGCAGGAACCCGATATCCACCTCCATGTTGCTGCTCTCACTGCCTCCATACAGCCACTCCATGTCCACATTCAGAGACCTGGTGGAGACATAAAGAGTGAAACAGGCTCACGCTGGCTGTAAAGAAGCCTAAGATATATACATACAGTTGAGATTCAGTTATAGTTATTGCCGGTGGGAGAGCGTACCGGTCGTTGGGTACATAGAGGTGGAAGTGGCGGACATGAGAGGCGTCTTTGGAGATGATGATGTTGCCGGTGAACTGGCCTGGAGTGAACCAGAAGGGGAAGTCTGGCACTTCATTCAGCTGGAACTCTGCATGCACCCTGGGACACGACAAATATATACAATATATAAACTGAAAGACGACACATGAGCTAATGAAGGAAGAGATCCACAACACAGAATCTATCCACATTTTTAGACAAAAAACGTTTTGCATCATTTTAACTGCAGTATGTGATCAAATAATAAGCAATTAAATGTACGGTTTATGCAGCATATTGAAATGTTGTCAAATTGTGCACACTGTGTGTGTGTGTGTGTGTGTGTTAAAGTGTCTTTTTTACTGCATCTAGGCAGTCTCAGTGCAGACACGCTCCCCTCACCTGAAGACTATGTCATAATAGAAGTCATTGCTGGCCCGAATACAGGCCACCATTCCCTGAGGAGCGAAGCGAGTCTTGACGAAGGGCCGTGGGTGAAACATGCTCAGCAGGGAGTGGATGAACACCTGTGATATAGCAGGAGACACAACACTGCGGTCAAGTCACGGACTGGATGGCGAGCCTCGGTTCAAAGGTCAACGGGCGTTTTACCTCTTTGCCTTTAGGTGTTGGGGGGTTGTAGCGATTGTTGGGCAGGTACCCCGTGAAGATGTTGAGCTCGCTGGGAATCACCCACCAGGTGTCCCCCACCTCGTGTTTGTTCTTTGGTGGCAGGAAGACCCTGAACTGGCCTGCGGAGAAGGTGGAGGAAGGCACTGCGGGGGACTTCCAGGCACGAAGCCCACTCAGGGAGCTATGAGTCACCTGGGTGGAGATGGGTGGAGATGGGAGACGGCTATGTTTTTTATGGAGACAAACGTGTGTCGTTTTAAATTGGGGGTTTTCTGAGCAGTTGCTTTCCAACATAAATGAGAAACAAAATGTTCATCATTATGTCACTCTTTTAGTCTTTACAAACGTACATGATATGCACACTAGGCAACTCTTTCTTTATAATCAGAATGCAGTATTCATTAGTAGGCCAGTTTATATATAGCTTAGATGAACTATTAGAGGGCACGGTGGCTCAGTGCGTAGCACTGTTGCCTCACAGCAAGAAGGTTGTGGGTTCAAGTCAACCCAACTCCCTGGGGGAGGACGGTCAGGATGGGATAAACGCAGAGAAGGCATTCCACCGGCGACGCCAATAATTGTGTGTGTGTGTGTCTCAAATAAAGGACCAATGTCCTCTGATTACTTTACTCATTACTATTAGCATGCTACTAACATAAGCTATTGGCTTTCTGCAATCGTTTCTCACTCACACAACATTGAATTTAGCCATTGCAAGGCTAAATTCCAACCCCGGTCCACTATTACTGCTGGTTGTCGTACCCCCAAGAACCCATCCTTGCTCTTTGTCATGGTGTCCATCTGGAGAGGCTGCATGCTGGCCTCCAAGATCAGAGTCTCTCCATTGGGATCATGGGTCTCCTCTTCAAACTCTCCCGGAGATGTAATCCCTGTAGAAAAGTCATACAAGGCATCACTAATCGATGCCGAATGTATATCACATGGCGAAGGCAAGTAGAAACAGGACAGAGAGAGTGAAGAGCTAAGAAGGAAGGATTGGAGGGTTCTATGTGATGAATGATGACATACCAGTGAGTTTCTCTGCAATAGGTCTAAACTCCTCTGGACTGAGATAGAAATCGTGGTCTGTGTCCAGGGAGGAGAAGAGAAAAAGACCCTCTGCCCCCAGGGCCTTCATACTCTCTTCCTATTGGGGAATGACAACATGTTAATCTCTTATTGTGGCGTGTATATCGTTTTTTATTTGAGGTTAGATTCTACACATGCTTTACCCAGACAGCTTGATTTAGGTTGTTTTTAACATTACTTGCAGTCCAGCTGTGCCAGACATACAACCCCCTAATAAAACACACTTCAAACAACGCTTAAGTGGGAGGCGTTTGTTCCTGTTAAGATACGTGGCAAGGATATTTAGCTCATCTAAGAGCGTTTGGATCATAGGAAAATGTAATCTTAAATACAAAGAGGAATAAAGTCAAATCTGGGCAGGCCTACGTTACAACATAAATACACGGTCTGGGAGGCTACTTAAATGTAACACGCCCGTCCCATATACCTATTCATCGGTGCTTTATTAAGACTTACATGTCGTTTAAGGAGCTGCCCATCCTGGTAATACTTGATGCCAAAAGCGATAACAGGGACTATAGAGACTATGGCAAGGGTTGAAAGTACTCTGATCATCCAGAGCCCCTTGCTCAGACCAGGAGACAGACGACCGTTTTGGTGCGCCCCGATTTGGGTCTTCTCTTCTCGGGCTTCTCCATTATCTACGTCTCCCGCCATCCTTGCCCTCCACTCCCGCTATTTAGACGACTACAGCTATACTGTGCATATGACTATCTCTTGTGATCGGGATAGAAATGGCTCATCTACTGTTCTGCGGCTTCTACCCCTAATGCTAGACTAGAAATGTATGATGTCCCCTCCCATCCAATCTAAAATCAAGAGGCTGGGGGGTTGGCGTTTTTTTCCGCTGTTCTCTTAAAGGGCCAGTCTGAGCCAAATACTAGCTCTGCTTTGAAACGTGTTAATTAGTAAGATAATTGTGTGACCACGTATACTAAGCTCAACGGTAATCACCTATTCATAAAGCTAAAAACAATTAAATGTACACACTTGTTTTATATACATTTATTGAGTCAAGATTGACTTGTAGGAAATGTAAATTTTTGAGGAACACGATTCACTCAAATATATAATAGTTTATATAATATTGACATGGATAATCCTTAAGATAGGACTTTACATCAATATCTGCATAGTAGATAGTTATAAAAACATATCCACTATGAGGCTAGGTTCATTGATCCTGTTCAATACACTGCATGAAATAAAACACTGTTTGAGTATCAGGACAGTTAACATAGTAGGTCAATAATACATTTAGAAACATGTTAATGCCTCTAATATTGAGTCATTTTAGAGCCAGGGATAGTCAATTTTCATTCCATTTCCTCTTCAGTAGGCTGTGTCTTCACATCAATCTTTTTGGGGGCGACGTAAGAACCCATGCCTGCAGCTCTCTCTGCCTCTGCCTGGGTGTACGGTTCTTCCCTGAGAAGTTTCAACCTATTAGAAGAGATGCAGTGAATCAGAAAACAGGAGTGTACACTTTAGACCAGGAATCATTCAGCTGTCAAGCACACAGCTGCAACCGCCTGACATGAAAAAATGTAATTAAAATGAAGGAAATTGTGTATTGAGTGAGACAACTGCTGAGAATATCCGTGACTGTGCCTGCCTGCCTTGTTACCACTCTCAAATCTTACCTACAGCACCTTTAATCCAGCTTGGCAGCTGGATGAAACAAGATTGCGAAATACAGAAGATTTTGATGTTAATCAAAATGAACAACCATGAATAAAATAAATTGCTGTCTTACTGTTTTTTGTGGATCTTTGTTTTGAAGTGCTCTTTCAATGACCTCATATCCACAAAATATCTCCTGCAAAATAAAAGTTAATTATATAATGATAAAAACGTCAACGCCCTTTACGTGAACAAATGTATCCTTATGTGGACCAATGTAAGATACTGTGAAATATGCGTGCCAGATCATATTGACAAATACTTACGCGCAATGTAAACAGTAGTGCTGGGCACATCCAGTTACATCGTAGTCTACTTCTTGATGGAGTAATTTGGCTGCAGTCTCAGGCTTCATATCTGAATGGATCTGATCCAAGTCTTTAGTCCTGCGCTTCGTCTTCCATTTCTTTGCGATGTTTTTATGTTTGTCACTATTATGGTTTCCTATTTGTTTGGATTTCCCCATGGTTGTAGACTACAACAGAACAAAATGCATTCAGCACAGCGACCAAAATGAAATGTGTGTTAGACCATGGCGACAGATTTTCAATATAGTGATAACTGCAAATGAGTCGTTCAAATGGTGACTTTCTTTCACGTCGTGTCTGTTGGATATTTACAAAACATACAATACTAAATAATACACGTCAGCTTAGCCAAAAGGGACAGCACAAACACTTGATTTCTACGCACTCAACCGCGGCATTTACAGATATCCTAACACCACAATAAATCACATTGCTTGAGAAGGTATGTGAAGATATGAGTTTTCATTTTGCTTACCTTTAACACGTGCCCAGTGAACAGGAGGGGATTATTTCCGGGTTAATATAGAACATGCCCATGTATCCCCACATCTCTCTCGGCAGGGGGCAGCAAATGCGCGTTTCTTTCCCACAACAAAAAAAACGCCTGGAAAGTAAAAAAAGAAAAAAGAAAAAAGTTCGTCCTACCATCGGACGCATGCAAACACTTCCAAAAGTAACGATTGCGATTGTATAGTTTGTGTGTGTGTAAAAAAAATCTAGATAAAAATAAAATAAAATAAAATAAAGAGAGCAAGCAAGCAATATGCACGCAAGCGATTGAAAGCGAGGACACGGTTCGGTACTCCTGGAGCCTCTGAGCCCAGAGCCGCGTCAAAGTAGAGCAGGTCGCAGCGTCACATGATGGCACTGCGCTGCATACGCGCGGCGGAGGAGAGTGAAGATGGCGGAGAGTAGTGTCGATTCAGACCTGGAATGGAGCAACCGGGCCTCGGACAGCACCGATGACATTCTGGTCGCAATGGAGACCCTGCTCGCCACGCTGAGGGCCTTCGAAGACGTGCTGAGGCAACAGGAGATATCCGCGGCGTCCTCCTCGGAGTACTGCGACAACTTCTGCCAGGTAATTGACATCATGGCAATGCTGTGGGAGAGCTACCGTAGCCTAGCACGCAATATTGTTTTTCTCGTAGCATTCTGGCTAGGCTACTGCCACGGCCCAACACAGAATATTAGCCTTCTACATGGGCGTCTCGTTCTTGCGTTAAACATGCCCGAATTTACCTTTTTCTTTTTTAAATGTGGAATAACATAACAATGCATTGATGGCGACGCATAAGGGAGAAATGGCGAGTATTAGCAATATATGTTGCAGAAACATCCTCCACCTGCTTATATATTCCTGATTATATTTTTTCATCGTTTGATATTTAGACAGATAATAGGCGTTGTTTTGTTTGTATTTCTTTTTTGTTTATCAATGACGTTCACATGTCAGACAATTGCATGAGTGGTGTTAGGCATGGGCATGTGTGCGGGGCGGTACACCAGTTCAGTATTATAAGTGCATTTTGCTGTAGGCACAGACTGTCAGCGCTGTCAACTGTACAGGTAAACTCGCACAATAGGGACCCGAGCGGCGGATTGGACATCACAATGCATCATGGGATATTTTATTTTTCTGTAGGCAACCCCCCGCAATATTGAGAGGACTCAAGAGTGTCCTACTGTACGATGTTAAATCAACGTCAATACACCGGACATTACCTCCATGGAGGCCCTATTCATGAACATATGAGTCTTATCTGATTGTGTTTTAATGGTGGTAAACTCACTGATATTTCACCTCTATGGACATCTTGGGGTCTCCTTTGAATTGGCATGACTTTGGTTCCACCAAAATCAACATTTGTCATGTATGAAGAACTTTCTGTCAATAAAGTCTATGAAGCATTCAACTAGATTTGGCAGACCAAAAAAATGATTAAGCCCTGCTTTAAAAGCTATACTTTATTAAACATATATAAAAGGCATCCGATTTAGTAAGTGCTAGCTAGATAACTTTATTAGAAAGAACCGTAATCAACCTATTGGTGCCTGGATGTGCCAGCCCAGGTCCGTGTTAGTCTGCCAAATGTAGGTGGTGATAATGAACACATGGCAGGTGTCAAATCTCAACACTGAAATGTAACGCTTTACAGAAAGTTGCTCATACTTGACAAATGTTGATTTCTAAACAAAACTTTGTTTTGCCACGTCTTGCATAAGAAACGTTGTGGCACTTTCAACCACAACAATGTGTCTCCATAATGACACGATTAATGACCAAACAATGACCAAATAAAACCATGACACAATAACTAACATTCCAATGCTCCCAAAATGGCGGTGGTCATTGTGATGTGACGTTGCAATGTACAAGCCCTATTTATTACTTGAAGATTTGTATAAAGTCCTAACACTTTATTTACATAAACACTATTATTCTAAACCAACAGTCCAAGGGGTAGGTGACTGTTTAGCACAATATACCATGTCCCCCACAGATACATCAACACCTAAATTCAACAAGCTTTTTTATTGTATAATTTCTATTGTAATTTCGGGAATTACTTGTGTAGGTAGAATTACTGCATTTCATTTCTTGGATACTAATTCAAACTTTTGCTCTGAATTGAACACGCATATTTTAATGATTTCGATTATTATTATACTTTTGCAAAGCCAGCCATTTGTGTCTGAGGTTGAGCTATTCTTGTTTACTCCCCTTGAGAGAAATATATATTTAGCCAAAGGGGAACTCATTTGTTAGCTTAGATGAACACACAAGCCTGTCGTCAGCTCTTGAGATGTTGATATTGCTGGTGGTTGTGTTACCTGTTCCGAGCCCTACATGGCACCCGGCACAGGTTAGAGGCACAGTTGAATAATAATAGGGATTGGCACAGAATCAGGGTATGCCATGCATGTGGTTGTCCTTGTTAATGGAGTCAAAATTGTAAATGTAAAGTTTTGTAGAAGCATACATCTTCCCTTGCTATGCCAGCCAGTAACCACCAAATAATCAAAGTACAATCATTATTCAGTCAATAAGCATACCTACAGTCAATCATTGTTTTCCTTTGACACTGTTCGTGTATACGTAAACTTGGATCAATAACACCACAGGGAGCTATCTCTTTCATTTCTAAGCATATTTGCCCATACAAGGAAAGTTACTTTGGGGGGTTGGTGCATAAAAGACGTGAAGCAACATTATTTTCACACTAAGTTATTAAGAACTATAAATTATGTAGGCTATGAAAGGCTAAGTGCCAATGAGGTTGCTAGAGGCTATGAATTCTCCGGAAGAAATCTTGCACTTGATCTTCTCCCGGTCCATTCATAGTGTGAGTGTAAACAAAGATGTGTATCCTAAATCATGGCGGCCACTACCCAGAATGCAATGCTGTGCCATGGCATTGTTGCCTGTTCTCTATAGTCTTGTCTTGTAGTAAACCTGATACAAATACTTGAGTCAAGTCGCACTCGGAAACCCAAACTCGAAAAGCTATAGGCCTATTATGCCATGTGCTTAAGCTTATTCTTCTTCTTGTTTTGTTTCATGGTGGTTGGCATCCCAAACCCCGCCTCTTCCTGTCTGGATTCGCCCACTCCCCTAACCCTGCCCCATACGTCAAACAGAGACCAGAGTGAAACGCAAAAGGAAAAAAGTTGTAATTGTAAATTCCAAAAAGTGATAATGTTCTTGCAAACATCAAAACGACTATTTCAAGTATATATTTTTTGTTTTCAATACTTTCTGGTCTCTTTTCGGCTGTACTGTTTGATTGCCCAGACTTCATTGCTATGTTGGACATACAGCCTATGGTGCAAATTGCCTACATTGCTGCAGTGATACATTGATTTCACACATAGTTCCTGGTAAATTACTGGGATAACCTTTTCTGGCACCGCTAGTGATTTTCACTATTCACACATTCAGCTACATTCTGGAACACTTCAGTCCTGCACCTGGCTTAGCAATGGCGGAATAGACGGGCCAAGGGACAGTGCAGCAGATGGTGGTACTTATGGATGCCAACCACCATAAAACTCAACAGAAGAAGAACTGAGAGGACGGACTGCGAGGAGCTTTCTGAATCTGTCCAGTCTCCAGCCATCCTTGTTTGCAAACAAAAGAAGTTGTATTGATGTTGTTATCGAATCACCTGAAAAGTATTGTCGCCTTAAGATAAACAGTTGCGGATTCTCGTGATTGGTTTCGCTCGCTCTACGTGAAGGTGTCGTACGTTAGACGGACGTAAACCTTTTACGCGCCTCTCTGTGCAATGTTACTGCTTTCATTCATTACGTAATTGTCACTAGGTCTAGGAAATTGGCATTTTCCGGGATTTTGATCCCTGTTCCCATGCACACATGACCCATGCATGTTATGGAACATTTCTGGTGTTGACTACATGTGTGAAAGCGTCATAATATTCAGTAGTATGTATAGGTGACATAGCCACTTCATTCTGACTTCTAACATAGGGCATTTTGAGTTGTAGCTTTGTCACTTTTATTGGTGAAGAAACGTCCATGGAGACTCAAAAAAAAAAAAATCAACAAATGACAGTTTGTCAATTAGCCTACTCTATCTTTAATCTCATAAGAGATTGGAGTAGGACAGATGTGCGATAGGAATAGGACTAAATTCACTTATGCTGCTGGCTGATCTGCCAGTCAGCAGCGCTAGTGGAGCATGCCCTGCTGTCCTGATTAAACTTGCCTGCAACATTCTTGCAGGAGAAATGTCCTAGTTTCTGTTAGTGCGCCTTCTAGCCTAATATTGTTGAACTCTACATGGCATTGAGAATGAAATTGGTTTCATTACACCAGATATTTCCTGATCTCATTTATGGCACCCAATAAGTTGAAAGATGTGACAAGGAATTCGGGTCTGTAAATACTTGCGTACATTTACCTGCATTTCTCTCATTTGTCTTAGCTGTTTGCATGACGTTTGCATGTTTAGTTGATCATCATTTGAGTTGCAGCTGCATTGTTGGGCAGTGACACTAGATGCAAAAACTTCAATGGCTCTAGTTCTCAGCCATAGATAATGTACTGTGCTATTCTATTGTTATGTAGGCCTAATTGATCATCTAGAAGTTGGCAGATACGAGCATTCTTAGTTGCAGTAGACTTGTGTGTATAATGTGAGATTATACACAGAGCAGCTGGCCCATTGACATGCCCTGTTGCTTTTTTACTTACTCTGCCTTGTCTTTGTTTAAACCTAATATTAAGCAAAAGCAATTCTGGACACACAGCCCTCAAAATGTCGTAAAATGATTAACTCGGATAAATATTTTCCACAAGATATCGTTTTTTTCTTTCTTTACCCACTTTTGAGAGCTGCTCCAGCTCATGTGAGCCTGGAGACATCTCACTTTCTTTGGTTCAGCCAATTCCCTTAAGGCCCAATCAGAAGCCAAACCAAAATGCCAGCTGGGATCAACTCAGTTTAAACAACAACTCCCCAAGGTGTCTAGCCAAATGTCTCATTTAACATCTCCAATTATAAACGAGTCTATTCTAATTTGGGTGTTTAAATGCATGCGTTTGTTTTGTATGTCTATTTGTGAATTTACAGGCACTTATGCACTATGCTGGAAGCAGGAACTCTGTGGAACATGGCCTTCCTCTCCTGGAGGTCTACTGCCTGTCGATAGACTGCTTTGCTGCTGCCAGGTCCCACCTCACTGCAGAGTCAGACAGCGTGGCTCTTGTATTAAAAAGACTGGCCTTGTAAGTGCTAATAAAAGGTTTTGACGCAGATACACACATTCGGTATGGCGTCTACTTTATTCAAACAGTTGTACATCAATAACAATAAAGAGATCCCCGATTTCATCATCTGTAGTGTGTAGCCAAAATGGGAATAATTACAGAAACTAACCACTATGGTTTGTTTGCATACGTGTTGTTTTTGTGGACCTATGTTTTGTTTGTCATTTATAAAGCTATAACTGTCAGAACTTATTGTTCTGGTAATGTGGTTTTGGTACATTTGTAGTGGATTTATTCAGCAATTTACTGATGTGGATTAAGGGTTACATCTAAATTCAATGTACACTTCAATTAAACTGTCAATTAAATGTGGTGTTCTTGGCTGAAGATGAATTTGTAATTACTGAACACAGAATAGCAGATGTTGTTTTCCCAGAGTTTTGGTCTCACCAATTTATTTATTTATTATTTAGTTTTTTTATTTAGTCTTGTTGTCTGCTACCATTATTGCTGTCTGCTTTCTCTCACCTCTACTCATATTCATTGTGTGCCTTTTGCCCTCAGTCCAGCAAGATCTCTCAATCAATTGCTCAGTCCTTTAATGTTTAACAGAAAAGATGTGAAGGTGTTTAAGTGGAGTGAATCGCTGTCGGTTTTTAACTAAAAACCTTTTTTTCTGTGCCTAGGAGCTGTTTTGAACTATTGCTTTCAGTGCCTGAAAATGAAATCCCCTATGAAGCCTGGGTTCAGTTTCACAATTCTGTTCAGGTAAAAACAGAAAGGGCTATGGTATTAATCTAGTTGTGCAAGTTTCTGTGTCTCTAACTTAATAATGAATTGTGAATGAATGAATTTTCATTAATTTGGTTTTGCCCACCTCTGTGCATTAGATTGCCCATGAGAATTTGCTGCAGTTTGGGAGCACAGACCTCCAAGCCCTGCTTCAGATAACAGGCGAAGGGGGTGCGTGGAGCAACCCTGTCCTGACTGCCCTCCTCACAGGCCAGCCCACCGTTCCACAGGAAAGTGAGGATCTAGTTTCATCTTGCTCACTCTTCAACATCAAAATGTTCATTTCTTTTGCTGCCCAGGTAGCTTTCTAGTGGCAGACATTCTCTATTGTGTTAATTCTCTCTAACCCCCCCCCCCTTCATTCTGCAGTAAATACATACATCGGCTTGGAGGGGGAGGGTTTCATGGAGATGCGCGTGAAGCACCTGGAGAAGATTGGTGAGATCGCCAAGGCAGTAGTCTTAGCCAAGGCTTGCAGTGACTGTTGCCTTATTTCAAACCAAGCTAGCTTCCGCCAAACCTACGTCTCCCTACTCTGCCACCTGCTGCCCAATGAGGAGGCCATTACAGAGGTATTAAAACATTACAAATATAAAACTATATCCAAAATATTCTAATATTCAAAATATATTAGAATATTTTGGGTTTAGTTTTGGTAGGAGTTGGAACGGATTGGCTCTGTACTAATGTATTGGTTCTGTCAATATTTATATATATAAATAATCAATTTACCATTATCCCCAGTGGTGTTTACATCCACACAAGAGACTGAATTATAGTCATCCTAAAGGTAAAATTGTAAAAATAAGTGCATTCATTACATAATCGTACACTCTCGATCCTCTTATCCAGATATCCAGACTTGACTGTAAGGATGTCTTGGAGATCACATCAAACTTGGAGAAGGAGGGGGAAGAAAATACAGCCTTCATCTTGTGTACTACTTTTCTGACCCAGCAGCTTCAACAGCAGAACCTGTACTGTTCCTGGTATGTAGTCATATTAGGAATCACTTATTATCATCTCAATGTTTAGAGAAGTCTTTAAAAAATCAGTTTGAATCTTCACATACAGTTGCCAAGGCTGTGGGCGTGTGCCTACTATAGCACGAGTCCGCCAGATACAGACTTGAATAGTAGGCCTAATAGGCTCCATCCTCTCCATCTTTGTTCTTTAGTTAATAGGCTAGAGTCACTTTACTCTCCAATGCAAATATCCCGTCCATGCATTTTATTTGATAATTATAACACACCATGTTTTCATCAATGAAGATGTAGTGTAGGCTATTCATAAAATCATGAACGGCACTGCTGTCCATAGACAATGTTGAGCTATAATAACACTGCTCTGCTTCACGTCTAAACACCAAATCAAATTAGCTGCGTTCTGGAGTATGCGCTTGGCATCAGGTAAAAAATGTTCTATTTTTTATGTTATCGTCTTTCCACCAGGGAGCTGATACTGCTGTGGAGTAAACTACAGAGAAAAATTGATCCTTCTCCAGAGTCCCTTTTAGAGCGATGCCTTCAGCTTGGTGCCATTGCCAACACTGTCCAGCATTTACTTTACCTGGTCCGTGTAATCCACTCAGAGGTAAGATGATGGGGACCCCATTGCCCCCTCCATTAAGGTTACGATGAAGTAGTGATGAACTTGGTTGAATGTAAAAATACAACCTCAATACAGACACTTCCACACCTACTTCCATCGTGCTTTCTTAGACACCATGGTCCCACAAATGTGATTTATAAAATTAGCTTAAATCGTGGACTACCGCAAACTAACTATAAGATGTACTTCTCTTTTCAGACAAAAGAGCTTGGATTAGCCTCCTCGGTGGAGCTCTGTGTCAAAGCACTTCGGCTTCAGAAGCAAAATGACTCTGAATCCAGGATATCTGTTCTCAAAACGGTGTCTGGCCTTCTTAAAGATGACCTGGAGGTGATGCGCGCCTGCCTTCTCACAGAGTTCCTACTCGGCCCCTGCCAGGAGGTTTTCGGTCGCCTTCAGGAGCGTCATCTTCATCCAGACCAGAAGTATGACCAGGAAAATGGGCTCATCCCCAATTCCCTACGCTGTGAGCTGCTGCTAGCACTTAAAGCCTACTGGCCTTTTGACCCTGAATTCTGGGACTGGAAAACTCTTAAGCGCCACTGCAGTGGAATTCTGGGAATGACTCCAGAGGCAGAGGACGAAGAGGTGGATGAAAAGCATGACATGGTTAAACATGAAGCACAAGATGAAGGGTACATGTGTGTAGAATCTCACCAACAGTACTATTTAAATGGTGCTGCCGATGGTAAGACAGAGAGACGGGGTGATAAAGGGCCTTCTGGTATTCTAGTAACTCAAAGTCGATCACAAACAAAAAAGCATAAGTTATTCTGTAAAATTTGCAAGAAGTCTGTCACCGGGGGACAAATCATACCCCATTCTAGGAGACATGCAGATGACAAGAATCACCCATGCCCCGTCTGCATGACAATCTTTGACAGCAGAAAGGTGATTGTTCCTCACATGAAACAACACCTTCGTACCTTTGCAAACTCTCTTAAAAAGCTTGAGAAAGACAATGTGCCAAAGCCGTTAGTTGGGGAAGATGACATTGAACCAGGTGAGATCAAAGTTGACCCTTCCTTAATGCTGTATTACAAGTCCACACACGATCCAGATGTATTACACCATATTGTGCAACAAGCCAAGGATGATGATGAACTTGTCACATTCGATTACATTGACATGCATTTCGAACTTCAGAACCGGGATGAATATCCGTGTCCAGGCACCAACTGTTTAAGAAATTTTAAACACTCCAAGTACTTGTACGTGCACCTAAAGTCTGACCATCAAGGGGATGAGAATGTGAAGCACTTCCATGAGATGAGAGACAAACGAGAGAAGTGCATTTTTTGTCGTCGTCATTTTGTATCCAATTACCACCACCGCAAGCATCGGAGAATGCATTATAACGATCACCCGTACGTGTGCACGGTCATAGGTTGTGGTGCTCAGTTTAAGACTTCCAATGAGTTGGTTGCACACAAGCATACTCATGGCTATCAGCTTAACTTCCAGTGCCAGCTCAAGGGTTGTTATGTCACCTTTTCTGACTTAGGGCAGCTATATCACCATGAAGCCCAGCATTTCCGAGAGGCGGCATTTACCTGCATTAGCCCTGGATGTAAAAAATTCTACTTGTCCAAAAAGGAATTCATTGAACATTTAGCCATTCATGGTATCACCTTCACTGAGGAAGACTTTGAGTCTCAGCGGAAAGCTAAAAAGAAACTTCTTCTTCGAGGGGATAAAGTCAGTTCTAAGGGGATAGAGGAGGAGGAGGAGGATGATGATGATGAGGATGATGATGATGATGATGATGATGATTCAAGCTCTTCAAGGTGCGCCGTCTCGTTGGATGCGTCCAGCTGCAAGGGGCCCAAGGGTATGATAACCTCAGTGGCTGTGTGTTTTGATGGAAGTAAGTTCACCTGTGGGTTTGAGAAGTGTGGCATGACATTCTCTAGAGCTAGGGATGTCCAGAGACATTTTAAATGTGCCCATCCAGAGCACCTCAAGTTGGAGAACAAAGATGACAGACATGACAAAGAGCGTGACTCAAAGTCCAAAGGACTTAAGGTGGAAACTGAGCAGTCAAATGAGCAGAAGGGCAAACGTGAGTCCTCAAGTCAATTTCAACTCAAGGGGTCTGAGAAGGAAAACAATAAATCATCCCGGCTGAATTGCAATGAAACAAACTCAACAAGCCTTTGCCAAAATGATGCTCTAAAAGAGATACTCATCGGGCTCAGCAAACTGGACCTCAATTCCCTTGGCAACACCAATGAGCCAGTTGAATCTGCAAATGGGTCGCATTTGTCCTATTGCAAGGCCATAATGGCCAGATCCCCAGTTGTAGTGCTTCAGAAGAGGCCTGCACACATGTTTGTGGACAGGGTGAAAGTCAAAAAAGAGAAGGCAACCGAAGATGTTAATATAAATGTTGGAGAATCGTTGGCCACGGCTAAGCCATATGTATGTAAGATTAATGGATGTGACTTCAGAACTGCACAGAGCTTCAGTTTATTGCGTCACCATGTTACCATTCACAGCTACACTATGGAACAGGCGAAAAAGTTGACTTCTATAGACTCATTTAAGCCCTTTTTGTGCCAGATTTGCTCAAAGGGTCATAAAGAGAAAATCAATCTGAGGATCCATTATATTCAGGCACATAAACTCAGTGAGGCTGCCTTAGAGAAAATAAACTGTGCATCTGTAAAGCATGTGATTAATACAGTCACAGAAACCTCTCAACAGTCGTTGAAAGATGGGCCACAAGTGAAAAAGAGACTGGCCCCCAACTGGCATCAAAGGTACCAGAAACGAAAAGCAGGTGCGTTGAGAAGGGAGACTAGAAAAGTCTTCGATAATCACTCTCAGTCTGAGGAGGAAGATGAGGCAGGGGAAGAGACGGAGCAGGTGAATGGAACAAGCAATGATACGACTGAGCGGAAGGAGGAGAAACGTATCTGCGCTTCCCAGGTCAGGACCACAAGACGCCACAATACCAAAAGCAATCTCTGCTACATATTAACTAAATTCAATAAGCCTTTCCATTGTGTAGTGAAGGACTGCAACTCTGCCTTCTCAACCCAGGGAGGTCTTGTGCGCCATCTGCAGCTCGTCCATCACTACAATCGCTCTCAACTCGTCTTAGACAAGGATTCTGACACGCGTCAGCATCCAGACGTGAGGAAAGACGCAGCAAAGAAAAGGCCGGTGTCAAACTCTGATGAACCTCAGCCCCAATTAAAATGTCGCTTTGCTAACTGCCATGCCTCCTACCACTTGAAAAGCAGTCTAATGCGTCACACTCGAGAATGTCATTGGCAGCCCCCAGAGCAAATACATTGTGCGCATGAGGGTTGCACCCGAGTGTTCAACCATGCCAGTGCTCTTAAGAAACACATTCTTTATACTCATTGCGAATACTATGATTCGCTTGTATTGCGTCTACAGAGCACTCATAAAAAATCTGTTGATGAATGCCAAAAGGAGCCGCTTGATGCATCAAACAGTCCCCCCAAAGAGGAGCCCCATGCATGTGTTTCTGAAGTAGTGACACCCGTCTCTGAGCCAATCACGCCCATCTCTGAGCTTGCTACGCCCGTGTCTGAGCGAGCGATGCCAGACTCTGAGACAGTGACGCACATCTCTGCGCTAGTGACGCCCGTTTTGTTGGGGGAAGAAGCAGCACCTTCAGTGGACTCTGAGGACAAAGAGGACATCAAACCAATTAGAATTAATAAGAGGAATCCCCCACAGTTTAAAGTGGACAGTTTCATTTTACGTTCTCATGAAGAGGCATTACAGATGTGCCACAATCATCACTTGCGTGGGGCTTACCCTTGCATGATTCAGGACTGTGATTCAGTGGTCAAATACATGAAGAGTCTCCACCGCCACTACTTTACGGTTCACCACGTCTACAAAGAAGATGTCTTTAAGAATGGAGACAAGCTTATTCTTAACATTGATCAGCTGGAAGAACTTACTCAAAGGAAGTCTGCAGAGCCCACTGTGGCAGTGTCATGCACTTCTAATGGTGTCCACAAGATGGAGTATCAGGCGGAGCAGGAAAACCCTGATGGAACACCTGTTCCCATGAGCCTTAACTCCATCAAATCCGAAAAGCTGGACGACAAGGTCCCCGAACTGCTAACTTTCCCAGACGACGAGCTGTCTCCTGTTGAGAGGAATGTCCTTGTCGGTGCTGATGACGTCCTGTATGGTGAACCGTGCACTGGTGGGCCCAATGAAGAGCCAGTTCCTGCAATACAGAATGATTACATTGAGTGGCAAAAATATCAGAACGGCCCTATTCCTATGATTCCCACTGTAACAGTTGATCTGTCGCCACCATCGTTGCTGTGTATTGCTAGTGAGGAGGGCTTTCGAGGTTCATCATGCAGCAAAGATGGCGGCAAATCCGTTACTATTCCTCTGATTCCCACTGTAACAGTTGATCTGTCACCACCATCGTCGCTGTGTATTGCTAGTGAGGAGGGTAAATCAATAAATGAGTCTGTGACTAATGCACCAGTCCGTCAGCCACTGAAGCGTAAAAATGAACTTTCTGAACACCCTTCTAACCTGAAGGACACCCAGCCTCACTTGCTTCCATTGAGTACTTTTGACATTGCCGCTTATAAACCAATGGGCTTTGAGTCCTCCTTTCTCAAATTCATACAAGAGACTGATATGGAGGAGGATTTAACCCAGATTAAACGCAAAGATTCTTTGAGGCGGAGTTGTTCCGTCAAGGAGAACAACCAGCTGGGAGTGCCTCTAACACGGAGCAAATGCACCCGCTCCCCACCACTGAAGCGATCAGCCATGGCGGATGACTTTACGTCTGTTCAAAATTTGAAGTCAATCATGGACAAGGCTCTTTCCGGGTGTGGGGATTTGGCCATCAAGCAGCTCCAGTACCTCCGACCTGTGGTAGTCCTGGAAAGACCCATGTGTACCACCTCCCCCACCCTGCCTGACCTCATTCCACCTGATCTACAAACAAACTAGTTGGAAACTACTTTCCCCTCTGCAACATTAAACGCGTATTGTCAAAAACTTTTTTCATTTTACACACACTAACCTTTCTTTTCTAGATATGTCGAAATGCAGGTGGTATTATGAATACTGCCAAACTAGGTTTAAAGAGTATTACTTAGAAACGAATGGCTTTTTATTCAGATTTTTAATCATAAAAAATATAACGCTTCCTTTGTTGACCCCGTGAACTTGTCGAAAGTGTATATATCATGATGAGCATTGTACAAGAACAGGAAGTAGTTACACAATTTGGTCAGTAGACTTTTTTTTTTTTGCTGATATAACAAATACTTGAGAATTATTGGTCTGGTTTTTCGTCATAATTTGTATCAACACGGTGTTTGGATGCTGGACTGATGTTGACAGACATGTAACACTTTGTAATAAATAAATGTTTGAAATGTCATACTTTTGTTTGGGAGTTGAAAAGCAAATAACCACATGGATTGGGCATCACAGTTCGGAATGAAATAATTATAGTTAACATCTAAGGAATTAGTAACAAGTATTTATGTCGATTGCCAACTATATTGTGTTGTAATTACAAATAAAGGTATAAAATTAGGGTTTTCTAAAAATAAAAAAATAAAGGATATATTACTGATGTCTTAGACGTAGCCTAACAATGAAGTTGTTGGTTAAACTTTACCTCGACTTTTGATTAAAAGAAATGTCTTTAAAATAATATATAGTTCCACATTTCTTTGAAAGACGTTGCCCCTCGGAACCAATGTTCTCCGTCGTAGTTTCATCCACAACGGCATTCTTTGCTACACTCTTGGTCGTAGCTTGCGTGAATGAAGTGGGTTTATTAAAGCTGTGGCTTTGGAATGGGTCCTGCTGGAAATATTATCTTAACCTCTTGCTAGTCTATTTAAACAGGGTCATCCATTAGTAACTAAAACATATGTGTCAACCTAGTGGCAAATCGTGGATTAAGCCGCTAACGTCAACTTGCCAACCAAGCTTCCTAGCATTAGCTCGCTAAGCTAGCCACTCCAGTTTGAATAACTGAACATTAATTTAAAAAACAACAAAGATGATTCAAACTATATTGGGCCTCCCCGTCGAGAACCAGATATTCTATGCTGTGCTGGGGTTTTCGTGGACGGTGTACCTATGGGAGGCATACCTTTCTTACAGACAGGTAAGTCTTCGTTTGTTGCCATTTAGTAGAGGCTGCAGTTGGACAATCCTCAAAGCAACATATTAAAGCTATTAATCTCTATGGTCAGAACATTTATTATTTAGAAACGCTGTGATGACTAATATCAGCTGGTATTGCACTATTCCACTGAACATATGGCGCTTACCCGGAATTAGCTCTATAGAATTGTATTGCGTACGGTCTATACAAAGTGCTATCGTTTTTCACATAGACCTAATCCGAAATCACATTTGATGCCTGGGATTAAAGTTTATTGGATTGCTATGGCTAGTGCTGAACTTATCACACGTGAATTGCATGTTGACGGGTTCTCTCCCGCCCCATCTCCTTGTGCAGAGGAGGATATACAGGTCGACCACACAAGTGCCACAAGAGCTAGGGAAGATCATGGACAACGAAACGTTCGAAAAGTCTCGCCTTTACCAGCTGGACAAAAGCAACTTCAGTTTTTGGTCAGGGCTCTACTCTGAGACTGAAGGGACGGTAAGACAGTCTAACAATCGCCAACCAAAAATAAATGGGGCGCACACTTAATTCTGGTTGGATTTATTTAAATATTTGGATCACTATTTCTGTTTTATAGCTAATCCTTGTGCTGGGAGGAATCCCTTTCCTGTGGAGTCTCGCTGGTACTGTATCGGGTCGCTTTGGATTTGGTCCTGAGTATGAGATAACTCAGTCCCTTGCCTTTTTGACCCTGGCTACCCTGTTCAGTGCAGTAACTGGCCTTCCCTGGAGTATTTACAGCACATTTATTATTGAGGAAAAACATGGATTTAATCAGCAGGTACCTTTTTCCTAAACTATAGTTTTCATAACATGCATATTCAACGGTTAACACACACACTGCCTCTATGTTGCTACATGATCCATTGCAGGTATAGCATTTATATTTTTTCCTGTTTGTTTTCAATTTAGACTCTGGGATTTTTCCTGAAGGACGCTGTGAAGAAATTTGCTGTGACCCAATGCATCCTGCTGCCGGTGACCTCGCTGCTCCTCTATATCATTAAGATCGGTGGTGACTACTTTTTCATCTACGCCTGGCTCTTTACCCTGTGCGTTTCCCTGGTTAGTCTGTGTTCTTTTTTCTTTTCGTAGGGAGAATAATATCCCTCCTGTTTCATGTCATGCTCTTCATGGAGTCAGTCACAATGTTATGAAGATCATGACTAGTTCACTACCGTGTCACATCCGTATTGTGTAACTACTGCTAGGACTTTCATGCTGTGACAGTTAATGAACCTTTGTGTTTTTCTGCAATTCACAGGTACTGGTAACAATATATGCGGACTACATTGCTCCCCTTTTTGACAAGTTTACTCCATTGCCAGAGGGAGAGCTGAAGACTGAAATTGAGACTATGGCAAAGTCAATCAGCTTCCCCCTTACTAAAGTTTATGTAGTAGAAGGTAAACAATACATCTCTTTTTTTCAACCATGCCCAGGCAGAATAAGGAAAGTTACTGTTGTAAATTAGCTGGCAGTTAGATTAATGTTTTGAGCCAGTATACTTGTTTGATTTGCACCCCTGTGGTTTTTATTCTTGCTAGAGGGGTTCACCATTCCTATATAAATATAATATATGATCCATGCACCAGAAATGATCACTGTTCAGTGTGGGCGAGAAGAGGCGAGAGAGAGATTTTAAAAATGAATGTGGAATAACACACTATGACGGATATTCTCTAGAATGACCCTTTTAACTTCTTTGTTTCAGGTTCAAAGCGTTCCTCACACAGCAATGCCTACTTCTATGGGTTCTTCAAGAACAAGCGTATTGTTCTGTTTGACACCCTGCTGGAGGATTACTCTCCTCTGAACAAGGCTGGAGAGGAGCAGCCTGAGAATACAGAGAGTGATGACACGCCAAGCGAGTCTAAAGGCAAACCCAAGGTATCCGCTAATGTTCTTACTCCAACTGTTCCATTGTAATTATTCTCACTATTAATTCCATTACTCATTTTTAGTAATCATGCACAGTTTTGTGTTTTTCCCTCACTGTAAATGAACACTTATTTAATTTTGCTTATTCTGTACAGAACAAGAAGCAAGGATGCAACAATCCTGAAATCCTTGCTGTTCTGGGTCATGAGTTAGGCCACTGGAAGCTTGGCCACACGGTCAAGAACATCGTAATTAGTCAGGTAACTTCAATATGTTGATTATTACCATGTCAAAGAATAATCATTTTGTAGTGATTATCTTTGCTTCAACTGGCTGCTGCAATCAAGGCTACAATACAGTACATTGGTGCAATTCCAGTCATCAAAAGATTGACTATGTTTTTGGAGCTATTCACTAATGTATACAAGATGATTACATATTCAGAATCGGACGGACATGGAGCGCATTCAGAGTTATGGATACAAGGTGTAGCTTTTCTATGTACAGTATTTAGCTCACTTTTTAGTTTAAGAGGCCACTTTGGTATGTTTTGATCTTCCCCATAATGCTTCCTTTGTGTGATATATTATGTCTCAATAGTTTCACCAACTGGCAAACTTGCCAACGGATCATATCTTAAACTTGGTTTCTGTTTCTGTTTCCTGCAGATGAATTCATTCCTGTGTTTCTTCCTCTTTGCTGTTCTGATTGGTCGGAGGGAGCTGTTCCTTGCCTTTGGCTTCAATGACAGCCAGCCAACGTTAATTGGATTGATGATAATATTTCAGTTCATCTTCTCCCCTTACAATGAGGTAAACATTGTATCTTATAGAAAACGTATACATATTTATCTTAACCGTTGTAGGCTCAACGTGAGCATTTTTAAAATGGCACAATGTCAATCTCTAGCGACCCCCAGATGCCATGGCATCACATCACATTTTTCTGTGCGTTACAAACTAGTCAAATTAATGTCAATGGATCATAAACTAGAGAAACAGCTGTCATTTGTAAGTCGTTTTGGATAAAAGTGTCTGCTAAATGTAAATGTACATTTGTGTTGTCAAGTTAAAGCAATGTTCAATATTGTTAGCTTATACTTTTCCCATCCATAATGATTGAACATAATAACCCTTCCTGAATATTACACCCCTTCCTGAGCGTTGTCACTCAGAGCTCCTGTTCCCATCGCAGCTCCTGTCCTTCTGCCTCACTGTCCTGAGCCGCCGGTTCGAGTTCCAGGCGGACGCGTTTGCGATGGGCATGGGCAAAGCCTCGCAACTCTACTCTGCCCTCATTAAGCTCAACAAGGACAACTTGGGCTTCCCCGTGGCCGACTGGTTGTTCTCCATGTGGCATTACTCCCACCCTCCCCTCCTGGAGCGCCTCAGAGCACTGGGCGACGTCAAGCAGGATTGACGGGCCCGGAAGGGGGAGCAGCGCTCGGGTCCTCGCCCCCCAAGAGCCGTCGCAGACCTCTCCTGGCTCTTTGATGTCTTTTGGGTTTCTTTTTCTTTCTTTTTTTCATTTTGCCTCTCTGTAAGGCGTTCTGTTTTATTCAGTTAAACTTTACTCGCTACTCAATTATCGATACCAAAACAGCTACCACATGGAGCTCTCTCTGCATTCGGACAACGTATGTCTGAGTTCCAGTTGTCTGCATACAGGTCGAAAGGGTTTATCCTCCTGATTTTATTTTTGCAGGAGACTGCATTCCTTTTACATTTCTTTTACATTATTTGATTAATTGTTTTACTTTTTTTCCCCCCCAAAAAATGAATGCCATTGATTTGTGATTTATTACAACTTTGTATTTGCAGACTATATCTGTAAGTTGTGATTTTTATTTTATTTTCTGGCGATTAATTTATTCAACAATTGTGGCACAGATTTTCAAATGATCTTCAAGTGTGGTTTGATTGGTTGCTTCTAATCTGACAATGTTGTTGACTGTAAAGCCATTGTGAAGTTGTTCTTGAAATGAAAGCATTGCTTGGCAAGATCAAAGTAATTAAGGTATGCAACCCTGAAGTCAAGCTTGACAGGAACGTTGTAGAATCTGTGTTATGGTAGACAAACTTGAGTGCCTCTAATTACCTTTGACTACACAGTGGAGCCCTTTTTAAGAAAAAAAACCGTTGACAGCATGCATGTAACAATATTGTACTTATTTTATTTTTTACACTTTCTTTTTAAATGCACTTGCTTGTGAATAAGGGTCCACTCATGACTGTAAATAAGTAACATTAATTATTGGCATATTAAAATGTTCCTTAGAAAATATCGTGAGTTTTTCATTTGCTACTGTGTTTTTGTTTAGTTATTGTTTTGGGGGCTTTGTATAACCCCACAAGTCTTAAGTGTTGAGGAGGAGCGGTGTTTCGTTTGTTGGAAGACTCTTTTTGCAACAGTAAATAAAATTCTTCAAAGCATATGTAACTTTGGGTTTTTATTCTGCTTGTTATCCATCCATCCATTATCTCCCGCTATTCCGAGGGGTCGGGTCGCGGGGGCAGCAGCTTGAGCAGGGCAGCCCAGACTTCCCTCTCCCCAGCTACTTAGTCCAGCTCCTCCGGGGGAATCCCGAGGCGTTCCCAGGCCAGCCGAGAGACATAGTCTCTCCAGCGTGTCCTGGGTCTTCCCCGGGGCCTCCTCCCGGTGGGACGTGCCCGGAACACCTCCCGAGGTAGGCGTCCAGGAGGCATCCTAACCAGATGCCCGAGCCACCTCATCTGGCCCCTCTCGACGCGGAGGAGCAGCG
>OMKP01033968.1:3672-14075 GCA_900302375.1 Bathygadus melanobranchus
ACTAGCCACGTCTACGACTGGCCACCTAGCCACGTCTACGACTGGCCGACTGGCCACGTCTACGACTAGCCACCTAGCCACGTCTACGACTGGCCACGTCTACGACTGGCCACCTAGCCACGTCTACGACTAGCCACGTCTACGACTGGCCACCTAGCCACGTCTACGACTGGCCACGTCTACGACTAGCCACCTAGGCACGTCTACGACTAGCCACGTCTACGACTAGCCACGTTAGTTCCGTAGCTCCTAGCTTCACATCGTAGCTCCTAGCTTAACATTGATACAATACGATTGTTAGCATCCTATTACTCCCTTGTGGATGGAGACAGTTTTCATATTTTTATATCTCCGTCCACAAGGGAACGCGAAAACGACACAAAACACTGGGTGACGAGTCCCGCCACCTCCAACGCCATCTAATATATGATTGGTTGTGTGAAAAGGAGCGACAGTGAGGACACCAGCGCCTTTCTGAAAAGTTTTAAGTTATTTTCAACTAGAAGCGCTCGGAGTGGCCTCACAACAGTGTCCAGGCTGCTGCAGGCTCTCTCTTCTCACTGGGAACAGCTGAAAAAAGACACAGACACTATTGGCTGGTCGTTGTTTTGTTTGAGCAAAAAACAACAACACATACCATCCAATGAAGCCACAGCCAAAGTAAAAATGAAAAACAGACACTAAACTGGAAGTATGGATTTTATGTTTGTACTGTAGCCTGTGTTTTATGGGCTGATTTTAATTATAGAGCCTTGGAGAGAAGTCGAGAAATTCATAGGGTAAATATAACCATATTAATATTTCATACACTGCTTGCCAGCTTCAAACATTTGTATTCAGGCAGGATTGTCTAGTAGTTAGGGTGTTTGGTTCTGGGTTCAAACTCCAATGTCCACAGCCTTACCTGTAGCCATCCTTGAGATACCTACAAGATGCCTTAACCCCTACCTGCTCATTAATGACATGTATCTGAATTCACTGTATGTTTTGGACAAACACGACTACAAGACTAAATAGTAAAATGTAATCAGTTCATTCCCTGGAAGGAGAGATCCCTCTTCTGTGTTCCTTCTCAAGCTTTCTTCCCTATGGGTTTTGGGGAGTTTTTCCTTTCAGCCCTTTAGAGAACTGTAATGAAGGGCTTTACAAATAAAAGTGACTTGACTTCCCCTTCCAGGATGTCATCTACAAAGTCAAGATGGCATTCAATGGAGAGTTTGAAGGCGTGCGCAAGCAGAAGGAGCTGGAGATGAGCCGTGTCAGGGAGAAGAACCGGCGCATGGGGGAGATCATGGGGGAGCTGGGGGTGCACCAGGAGCTGTGGGAGCCCAGCCTGGGGGACAGCGAACAGCCAGAGAGAGCTCTCATTGTGGACGACTCTGAGGTAGGTCCCCCCTCCACTGGAGCATCAGGGATACTTCACCCTGGAAGTCATCTCATTAGAGGCCTCGTTAAGAGTTAGAAAATTCAGATCAATACTTGAACCCCACCCCTCCTGGATCCTTAGCACCTCCATATTTGTATGTCTTGGCTCTTTGTAGGATCCTATATGCTGGTATGTCCCGGCACTTGAAATGTAACTTAGCTTGTGTAGCATCTTATCCTGGCTACCTGCTGTTGTACAGTAAGGAGCCAACCTAGCAACTGTAAGCTTGTAAACTTGTTCTATTGACCTGGCAACCAGTAATGCTTGTAACTTGTAACTTGTTCTGTTCTAATTGCAGTCTACCTTCAGCGATATATTGTTGTCTCCCTCTTTCGACAAATGTGTTACTTTTTTGTAAGTCGCTTTGGATAAAAGCGTCTGCCAAATGCTCTAAATGTAAATGTAAATGTAAATGTAAAATTCCAAACTTTGACTTTCATGATTCTATTTATTCTATTAAGTGGCTATTAAATAAACAGTAGTGTGTGTGTGTGTGGGAAAGCTAATGCGATCGGTGCAATACAATAGATGTCAATCTAAAACAAACAAAACACATGTATCGAACCACATGGCGTTCTGGACAGATACGATTATACGACGATATCTCTATCGTAGATATACGAGACATTGATACAAGGTGATACCCTCACACCACCCCACACCCTCCCTCCCCCCACTCCAGATAAAAGTAGAAAAGTACCTCACCCCAGACCAAAACAAAATGTCGGAGGAGAAGAAATTGGAGGAACAGACGCGTTTGGATGCCAAGGTATGCAACAAGAAATGTGTTCTTGTTCTCATGCATGCCACCCTGTCTATTTTATGTTTATCCCACTTTGAATTCCTCATTCTGCCTGCTCTGCTGTAATTACGACTGCTGATTTTTATTGAACCATGTGAGAGGCACGTGTTGAAAGTGTGTGTTGCCATTTGGCACTAGAAGTGGGTTCGCTGACTTATAAGCTGCAGATATCTGACGATGCATGTTTTAAATGTAAAAATGTATGAAAGGTCCCGTAGAGGGCTCAAAAGATGATTCACAGCCACCAGAAATGTACTAGTGTGACTCGATGTCCCGGTTCACAGAGATATTTCAATATTACGGGCAGATGTCATTAAAACAACGTTTGTGGAAGCAGATGCACAAAATCGTAAGAAGCTGATGTCGCAACAATTTTCAGATGTAAAATGTGTATGACTGTATATGAGGACAGTCAAGATGGATGCTCTGTGTTGTTGTTGTTGTCCCAGGGGGATAACTCCAGAGACAGGGCGCTGGAGGGCATGATGGGCGGAGCCATCACAGTGAAGAGAGAAGACATCTTGAAGAAGGTTGGTCTCCAGTGAACAGAAACACTGTTTAATTGGTTTCTTTGTTTTAAACCTTACTTTCAATAGCAGAGACTAACTAACTCCCCACTGCAAAAGATAGCAAGCATAAAAAGATATTTCAGAAATATGCATAAACACATTTTAGGAAGCAACAGAAACGGAGAAGTTGCTTGATTTACACTTGACTTCATAGCTCCCTCAACACAACAAACCTTCATGTCTTACCGACGGATTCAACCAGCAACAAACAGCACTTGAGAGAGTCAGACAAGCAGTCAGCCAAACAGACTACTGTATATCCTCGCTCTGTCATTTTCTTCCCCCACACCTGTAGGAAGTTCCTCAGCCGGCGTTTGCTGTGAGCAAGCCGGAGCTGCAGTGGAGCGACGAGGAGAAGAAGATCTACAAAGACTACGAAAAGAAAGCCAAGGAGCTCAGTGAGGAGCAGGACAAATACAGGAAGGTACGATAACACACTCCTAGATCTACTTACTTATCAGAAATACGAGTTGGACCCAATGATGGTTATAAGATATGACTTCTATGTGATTCCAGACACTGGAAATTGAAATGAAAAAAATGCAGACGTCCATATTGGAGTCCACCCAAGGTTTCGATGAAGTCTTGGCCAAACTGTTTGAGAGGAAAATAAAATCGGAGACAGTTATATACCAGGTGGGATAACACGCACTCACAGATAGAGCCAGGCATTAACACTGCCAGTGTCAGGGGTTCGATTCCCACTGGGAACAGCTAAGAATGTATGCACTCACAATATCATATGAAGCTCTGGATCAAAGTGTCTTACAACGGATGGAAGACATTTGTTTGCGTGAAAATACTGTGATTCAAAGTAATGTCATGTTTAAAACGGTTTCTCTAGGAGGAGCTGAAGATAGTCCACCTGGTGTACTCCATGCTGATCGAGGAGGAGATCAGACACCGGGAGACAGACCTCGTCCTCACCATGGAGAGGAGGCGAGCAGATAAGGTAAGACTAACCTGACTAGAAGGTAAAAGGACCTATAGAAAGCTTGCTTACATCACAAGAGCAAGCTTGGCTTGGCACGCTAAATGTTTGCCTTTAAGGTAGCCTTTACATTGACTTCAGGTCTAATCGCTGGTTATTCTGACGCACAGAACAGAATGTGGGGAGAGTTGAAGAACATGAGAGAAAGTGTGGAGCTCTGTCAAGAGGCCTACGACAACGCCGTGGCTGAGGACAGGGTGAGTGGCGTGGGGCACCCACAGAAATACATATCAATGCCATAACATGTTAGCATGTATGTATAATCTTGTGAATGTCTCCGATAAGCTTCTGGACAAAGGGTTTAGGAAGCAGTTCTTCGATGTTCCAGCACATATTGTGGATCATCTCTATAAGGTGTACAAGCACCGACCCAGGTTCGTCACTTATTAGTAAATTATTACTAAATGATTAGATAACAATATAATAACAATCTTTTCGATTAAGGCGGGGACATGAATGTTTAATTTGTCATATTAATATTGTAATCAGTTATATAAAACCAGAGGAACACAGTTATTGAGGCAGGTTTAGTGAGATCCGTCTCTAGTCTCTACACCATTTCTCTCCTCTCTCCAGAGTCCACAGGATGAGGGTCCAAACGGACAGTTTCAACCCGTTTACAGAGCGTTCCTCACTGGGCGGGGCAGCCAGGCGTGGCCTGGATCAGATGCTGCAGGCCATGGAGGAGCTGGACTCCCCGGAGAACATCCCCGCAGCCCTGGAGCCGTCCGTCTGGGAGCGCTTCTGTCTCATCCGCAGGGCCAAGGTGGAAAGCGAACAACAGGTAAATCTCTAATTATGGTCATAACTTGTAGGAGTATTTGCCTTTAGATTTCACATACCAAGTCTTGTATGGTGTACATACAAGACTTGGGACAATCCGGCCATATGTTAGGACATATACTGCAGGTATAACATTTGCACCCGATTGATAGTCGATGTTTACACACCACTTGTGCGCTTCCTGGGACATCTGGGGTGTCGAAATGAAAGATCTTTAAAGGGCGATATAAAAATAAATCATTGGATTTATTTGCATTCCTAGAACGGCGATGGATTGGAATAAGACAATAGTGAGTTATGGTCGAGTCCTAGCCAACGACAAAACAGCCGAGTTGAATCTGTGCTTGCTGAAGTGGACAATGATAGGAGCTCGCTATGCCAGAGACGCCACCTCATTGTGTCTGAAGGTGAAGGTGAAGGCGCTGACCCTGGCGGAGATGCAGGCTTTTGTCCAGAAACAGAGCGACGAAGACGAGACGGCAAAACAAGAGATCAAAACTCTCATGGATGAAATCAATGGGTATGATTTTTAAAGTGAAATATTCATGTAAATTGAATTAAAAAACATTCTAGTGGTTACGGTGTTTGACTCCCAGCTGAAAGGTTCTGGGTCCAAACCCCAACATTCACAGTCTACCTGGCATCCTTGATGCCCCCAAACCCCTACCTGCTCCTTAATGCCATGATATATAAAAAACAAATCAGAGTATTTTGATTAATGTTTTACTCAAAGTCGCTAGTGATTTTTGTATCCATTGCATTGTATGAATGAAATGCAGCACCTCTGAACTTCCCTCTCAGCTTACGGGAGCAGAAGGTTCGCTTCCAGCTGGACCTCCTGGTGCAGGTGCTGCTGAGGCAGGGCCAGGTGGAGGTGGAGGCCACCCCCGCCCTCTGCATCGCCGACCACCGAGACTCTGTGATGCACCACCACAGCGTGGTGGAGGACCTCAACACCAACATCAAGGTCAGAACACCACCGAGTCACATGACGTCGCCACTGAGACACACACACACAGCTTTATACGCATATTGGTAGAGGAGACTTGGGAAAGTAAACACACATACACAACCATTCCTCTCCAGTACAGTGTGTACAGAATGTTAGAGTGTTGCAAGCCAAGCATGTCGACAGCGAACCAACGGCGAAGTGTCCGGCCGCAGTCCAATCAGCTCATTATCATTCATTATCATTGGCCCAGACTCCAACCACATGTATTTCCACACCCTCTAATTCTGACTGGAAATCCACCACACAGACATGTAACGAATGGAAGAAAAATGACGCATCGATGGCTTGAAAACATATCATGATTAGGGGGTTGTTTGGTGACTTCCAGCCAAAAGGTCCTGGGATTGAACCCCATCGTACCCAGTCGTTACCCTTGAGCAAGGTGCCCATAACTCCTATCTGCTCCTTCATGTATCTAAATTCACTGTAAGTCACTTTGGATAGAAGCATCAATCATTTACTATTTAGCCATATGACTAAATAGTACATCAACATTTTCATTGTGGTCATCAGCATTCGGTTTTCCCGAGGTGAACACTTAAATGTGAATCAATGCTCGACCTACAGATGCTGGGGGAGCAGAAGATCGCCACCATGGTGGAGGATAAGGGCGTCCAGGAGGGAATCATCGGCCAGGAGTGGGAGCAGTGGTTCATCCAGATGCAGGCGGAGCAGTACGACATAGAGACCAAAGACATCCAGAAGCTGCACCTGTCCAAGGAGCAGCAGGAGGTGGCTTCACATGGGATTCATAGATGACAGATATCAATATGCATTTTATTTATATTATGCATGTCTTAAGAATTTTACAAATAGTATTATTTTAGTCTATATTGGCTAGTCTGTTAAAACTCAAGGTAACCAGAACCCAAAACTAAATCATTTATAATATAACACAATGATGTCATGTGAATTATACTGTTAACTATTTGTCATCAATGAGAACGCCTTGTTCTTTAAAAAAAAACCTTAGCTACATTAGTTTATTTAGCCTCTTGTTATTTCCTATGTCCCCTCAAATAGTCGGTCTGCGTTCATAACAATTGCAGTAAGTCATATTAAATAAATATAGTACATGTTTAGGCCTAAACATGTATTTCCTCTTTCTTTCCCACTGTATCTGAACAAGACGTATAATGAAATGGTGGACCTGGCTTCTACTCCAGAGCAGCACACCTCTATTGATGACAAGGTAACAACAAATACATGACCTTATTATGTGGTGAGATCTTCCCAAACCAACTCCTGTTATTACGGTATCTGGGATCGGCATCTGTGTCTCTTAACAGAGTCCTCGGGAGAACATCAGACAGGAAGGCATGCAGCCAGCGCTCAATGGTGCGCTGATCACTGAGTTGGACCGGGACTTGGCCGACATGGAGGTGGCTGTGGCTGAGAGGACACACATTTATGAAGCAGGTACTGCACTTTTCATGCAAAGCAACGCAACAATTAAAAGTGACATTTTCTATTTTCTTGAGCAGAGCAGTTTTAACCAACTATTCCCCCTGGGATCAAGTCATCAAAGTAACCAGAATCAATGAAGAATATGAGTTTAAAAAAGAAGTGACATAACTTTCCCAGGTAGATCTAAATACAAGATTTTGTTTAAAACTGTTCCTGATCATTGACATGCTACCTCCCGTTAGACCTCGGTTCTCAGCAACTTCAACATTCAAACACTTCCCAACTATGGCTTGTTCTTTGTTATATAATCACAAAAGATTTGTTGTAGCTTGTCTTTTCAATTACCAAGTCACCAAACATTGCCAATTCTGCTCCGTTATTTAGCTCTTCCGTTTCAGATGGTAGGCCTGTTCACATTCATCATGCCGAGACTTGAACATTAACACTTTACTTTACGTACATCTCTTTGCATGCATACCAATGGTTTGAATGTCCTGCCCCCTGGGACCACTTTAATGACAAAGTAAACCCATATCAATGGTCTGGGCCTTTGAACACACAGTGGTGTCTTATGTGTGTAGCCGTGGAGGCCGACCAGGGTGTTGATCAGGAGGAGCTCTACCAAGCGATGGTTCAGCTGAAGAACATGAAGCAGCTGGCGAGAACACAGGACCAGGAGCTGGCCTGGCTCCGGCAACAGCTGGAGGTCTGCAGGATGAAGAACTTCCCCGCTCTCAGTTAGATTCAAAACACATGACCAGAACACCGTATACACTTTGGAAAATAATTTATTCATACGGAGTCACAAAACAAAAATACTTTGAACAATTAAAGTAACCCGTTCCCAAAGCTGTGGTATCGTACTTGTTTTGAAAATATATATTATATGCACATATATATATATGAACATGTTTAATCAGTGAAGTCATCTTCTACGCGGTCAAAGTGCAGTATCTTGTCATCCAGACCAAAGAGGTCTATGAGTTGAGCCAGACTGGCCTTCCGTCCGTCTACTGGGACGTCTGTCTGGAGCTCGTACAGCGCAGCCTGGGAACAGCCGCGCCACTTGTCAATCAACGTTTGGAGATGTGTCAAGTCGTTCTGTAAAGACGGCACACACAAAACTAGATCAACTACATATTTATTACTAGTTAGTTATTTAGCAGATTATTTTATCCACAACAACTTACAGTGAATATACTGTACATTATTATTAAGATGCAGGTAGGGGTTGGTGGGCATTTTGCTGGGGTTCGGACACTGGGGTTCGAACCCAGTACCTTTTGTCTGGGAATCGAACACCCTAGGCCAGTGATTCTCAACTTGTGGGTCATGAGCCCCAATCGTTTCAGCTTTTTGTTCACTCAATGTTTTTAATAGTACATGAAGGCCTTGTTGATTACTGCAATATTGGTAAACAGATTTGTTTGTTTTTGGGTTGTGACTTAATGACTAGACACATGTGGGTCATGAGGCTAGACCACTTGAGAGTCACTGCCCTAGGCTACACTCACTAAACTATCCTGCCCAACAATGACAAATGTGTGTGTTACACGATTAGGATAGGCAGGATCACTTGGTGGTTAAGGTGGTCGACTGCCAACCGAAAGGTAACCCTAACCTTACACCCACTACCTTACTATAATCACTATAATCACTCAATCCACTGCAAGTCGCTGTGGCTAAATTAAACTAAAGCATCTGCTCAATGGATAGGATTGTTTTGTAATTGTATAAGAGAGCTGGAGTGTAGTTTCTACCTTGCTTCTGTACACCTTCACCATGTTCATTCTGCGCAGGACCTCCACCTTGTCCCTCAGCTCTCTCCTGAGACGGTCTCTCAGCGTCAACGCGTCCGCTGAGGACGGTCGCGCCGGCTCGGCTTCGCTAACATGGTCCCCGGTCCCTGAAGAACCCTCCCCTTCCACATTCCCGCCGTCTCCCGGTGGTTTGGGAGCGGGGCCTTTGGGACCTGCCGCGACTTGCGGGCCGTCACTCTTCTGGCGCTCATTATCATCATCGTCGTCGACACAAAGTCGCTTCGCCACAGAGGAGGGCGCGGCGAAGGAGCGACGCGATCTCTTCAGCCTCGCCTTCAGTGACGCACTGAGATGTTGCTGATGCGGCTGAGAGGTTAAAATAAGACAACAACAAAAACAACGTCCAAAACGTGTCGGTATGATCATCAGATATTAGTTTGGAGGGGGATTAGTTATGAAGCACAGTGGGTAGCTCTTGGTGATAAGATAATGAGCAAAACATTGAATGAATTGGAGCAACACGTGGCCGACACTGGGACATAAATAGTCCGATCGCTTACCTTTTTACTTGCAGTGGGAGTTGATTGAGTAGAAAGACGAGGAGTGTCTGCACCTTCCATTAGATACACCTGGTTTCCTCCCGGTTTACACCACTTCTTTTGACAAAGTTAACCCATTAGTTTACTAACCAAGCCGTCTGGGGTGAGCCTCATCTCAAACATGTTGAAGCACATTGATGCTACTCGCTGAACCGTTTGTATGTTGTTGTTGTTGGTGATAATAATTGACATTATTTCGCTTCGGTTCCTTCTGCTCATTTCTTCCGTTCAAGAAACCCGCGGAAATCACAACATGTAACATCCGGTGAGGGGGATTGTGGGTGTTGTAGTACGTTGGCTTCTAGCTAGGTTGCTTGGGCATTTAACGTTTTTAGGTGTAAACCCATTTTATAAAGCATACGTGAACTTCAAATAATAGACTGTCTAATATAATCTTAAGACCATATTGATTATTTTTAAAAGTAAAAAATATCATGAATGTAGGATATCAATAATTATGTAAATAATGACTTCATTAAAGGGGAACTTTGCTACTTTTCAACCAGTTTTATATCATTTCAATGTGGGTAATGCCAATGAACAATGTTCACATTTCCTCCATGTTGCCTGCACCCAGATCTCCCTGCTACTTTTTGCTCTGCACCCCAGAGACAGAGAGCATCGGCTACAACTGCAGGAGCTGCAGAAACTATATCCCTAATAGATAGATAGAGATAAGGTTCACACTATATCCCTAATAGATAGATAGAGATAAGGTTCACACTATATCCCTAATAGATAGATAGAGATAAGGTTCACACTATATCCCTAATAGATAGATAGAGATAAGGTTCACACTATATCCCTAATAATAGATAGAGATAAGGTTCACACTATATCTCTAATAGATAGAGATAAGGTTCACACTATATCCCTAATAGATAGAGATAAGGTTCACACTATATCCCTAATAGATAGATAGAGATAAGGTTCACACTATATCTCTAATAGATAGAGATAAGGTTCACACTGTATCCCTAATAGATAGAGATAAGGTTCACACTATATCCATAATGTGAATGGATAGAGATAAGGTTGAAGAGGGCCGAAGTTC
>OMKP01033973.1:0-12765 GCA_900302375.1 Bathygadus melanobranchus
ACTGCCTAACCCCTACCTGCTCCTTAATGACCTGTCTCTGTACTGTCCAACCCCTACCTGCTCCTTAATGACCTGTCTCTGTACTGTCCAACCCCTACCTGCTCCTTAATGACCTGTCTCTGTACTGCCTAACCCCTACCTGCTCCTTAATGACCTGTCTATGTACTGTCTAACCCCTACCTGCTCCTTAATGACCTGTCTCTGTACTGTCCAACCCCTACCTGCTCCTTAATCGTCGTTTTGCGTGAAAGTGTCTAAATACCTAAACAGTAAAAGTTCTCAATAGTGTGATCGCAACATTCAAGAAGACACCAAACAAATCAATTCTTGTTGTTTTTGTTAATGCCATTCTGTATTGTAATCCACACTAAACCCTCCTACACACAACACACTTCATATGGGAGTGTTAGGGCGTGAAATATTGAATTATCGCAATTGAAGACAAATGAAGCAAGAGTGGAAGAAAATGCAGTTTCCAACACGTATGTGCTAGGTGTGATAGGACCTCGGCATACCTGCGCAGGTCAGGAAGAAAACACAATGCCCCGTCCAAGTGCAGTAATACCACGCTTGTGCAATTCTTGACACCCATGCGATTTTCTCTTTTCACACACTAAACTGTCTAAACCTCAGTTCACACATCTGTGCATCATGTGAAATGTGATACTCGGGAAATGTTCTCACGCCTAATTAAAGTTTGTTGGAGGATACAATGAATAGCTAAAATAAATATATACCTTGATACGGATGAGTTCCTTCCATATGCAGCTTGCTTGTCTTGGCTATTTTCAGTAGATGTTGCTATGGTGATCGAGTTTTATGCTAATGCTTTCATGCTAGTTTTATGCATTATGCTAATGACGTGACTGTCCTGTTTGCTATGGCGGTGAACGTTTGGCTGTGTTGTTATCATGTTCACGTTAATCTAGTCCTAGTATTCCCAGGCTGTGTGTTATTGACGCTGGTTAAAAGCTTCTCGGTCGACTGCCAGCGCAGAAGTTGAAGTGCAAATGGAAGACATGCGGAGATCTAACATTGGGCTAAATCGTTTGTTCAACCGCTTTTGTTCGGAGTAGCTTTTAAAACATTTTGCCAATGAAAACCCAAACGCTCACCTCTGTAACTGCCACATAATGGCGTAATCTGTCTGGAGGTGGAGAAGCCACTACCAACATATATCTCAGGAGGGTTCAAAATACCCTTCCCTGGAATCCCACAATTGGACTGATTTCATGGCGTGTCACCTCAGATATGCCAATGGAGCGTGAAATTGAGTGACTCAATGTGAGAAAAATATGGCTATTTCTCCGTCTCCCCTCTTCTCGGCTCTCCGTGTGTAAAAGACGTTTTTTTTGACAACTGTAAGTTTGATACAGCATACCGCCAAAGCCCTAAGTGAAAAAGCGAGTAAACAGAAACGCTGCTAACTGAATAAACTTCCCAGCGTTTATATTTTCATGAGCATACTGAGCTAATCTGCATTCAACACATGTATATATAGTCAACGCGGCTTGGTGGTTAGTCGTTTAGCAGACGCTGTCATCGAAAGCGACTTACAAACGTACAATTAATTCAGATACATATGATTAAGGAGCAGGTAGGGCTTAGTGCATCTTGCTCTAGGCTGCCTATAGGTACACTGTGGGCATTGAAGATTGAGCCCAGAACCTTTTGCCTCGGAGTCAAACACCAGAATTGTTGATGAACACCAAAGGTTAGCACATATGAATAAACGGTGGGTGTGCTGTAAGTAAATTGTAAAAACAGAGAATATAATACCTATCTGGGATTAAAGGTTGCAAGTATATCAAAATAAATATGAATACATACCATGAATCATAATAATGAATTATTAATATTAATCGTACATAATACACGTATATCATACATAAATATGAGTTAAGGGTGCCTGGAAGTAAAGATACATGAAGCCAATCTCGTTCACATACGACACCCCTCTGTTCGACATAAATGATTATTAAGTACATGAGGAAGCCTGCCTGTATGTTTAAAACGTGTTAGGGGTGTGTGTTTTGTGTTAGGCGTGTGTGTCTGTATGTTGTAAACTGTAGGTGTGTGTGTTGTTAAAACATTTAGCGTGTCAGGTGGTGTAGGGTAAGCGTGTGCTAGGCGCGTGTGTCAGTATGTTGCACTAGGTTGTCGGGTGAAGGTGACTGTGCTTATAGAGCTGCCACGCCAGTCTAACCTTTTGCATTGCTTCACTACTGTGCCTCCTGCTTTAATGCAGCCCATAACGCGCTCCAGCATGCGTCAAAGTTTGCAATATGATGGAACGCTGCACCGTATCGCTGCATCTCGCACGTAGTCTGCCGTCACGTTGTATCGACTGTGTTCAGAGAACACACGGCGTGCATATCATGCATCCAAACCAAAGTTATCGTCAGACATCAGGCGGTTTTAAATGATTAAAGCGTGTACATTCTCTGAGCAGCTGCATCGCGGTGCGGCGTGTGTTTGCGTCAGAGCATGGGCCATGTGGAGGCTAGCGATGAGGATAGTGGATACATTATTAATACCGACCGATGCATATATACAGAATATATCCGTGTTCGTCACGAGCATCTTCCTCACTCATTTGCATATGATGTTGCGTGTGTGCGTTCATGGTGTGTTTACCCATCGTGTTGCTTAAAGGGGAACTTTTGTATTATTTCATCATGGGTCGTATATGCAAATGAATTACTTTTTTTATTTATTTAACCAGGCAAGACACTAACAAGAACTTGCTATTTACAGTGGCGGCCTGGGAACAGGCAAAGCCTCTTGAGAGGCAAACAACTCAACCCATCCACAACTTACGCACAATCACAATAAAACATGATACGAAAAGGAAGTCCCACAAGCATCAGGCAGGAAGCAAGGACGTGTACGAGATAGCAGTAGCCAATAGACAAGCAGGAGTATTAGTGGGTTGAGAAGCAGGTGCATATATAAGTGAGAAAGTCCTCAAAAGGCCTTGAATCCTGACTTTGGGACAAAGTTTTCGCGTTGTAGCATTTGTTTGCAGATCGAGAGGGGTATTTGTTTTGGGAAGAGAAGGGACAGGTCAGGGAGGGTTTTGTAGATGAGCATGAACCAGTGAATATTACAGTCATTTGAACAAGAGTGAAGGAGGAGCACATTCTGTACAAGAAGCCAATTTTGGATTTAATTCTAATTTGCTGATATGAAGTGAGAAGGACAGGGTACAGCCTAGACAGATACCCAAGTATATGTATGTCGTGACCTGATATCACTGATATCTTGTTTTGGAGTGGGGGAAGACTGAAACTGGCTACACAACAACAACAGACAGTTTAGACAGTTAGATAAGTTAAATTGTACAAGTTAACTTGAAAATAGCTCAACAACTCTACCCAACAAGAATAGCTTCACAAACACAGCTCTAAATGAGATTATAAACTCACCAACAGCAGGATGATATACAGCCTCCTTTTCAAAGACAAATGTTACTAGACTTTCTATATTTAAAAATCAAGGTTCAGGGACATGTCTCTAACAATTAGGTATTATTATTATCAGTATGATTGGGTGGGCTATTTAAATGTTATCTCTTAGCATGTACGATAATATAACACTTTAATCCCGTGAGGGGAATTCAGGTGCTACAGAAGCTTACACAAATAAAACATAAACTGTGTGCATCAAGGTAGAATAACAATAACAACACACCTGATGAACAGGGAGAATTAGAATAAAAAATACCATCAAGGATATATTTTATACATGTCCATACTAGTGATATACATATTCACATATCCCTATGAAGGGACATACAAATGTTAACACACACGGAGGGAGGTTGTACAGTATGGTTGCTCTATAATAACATCTCACCTCCCGTGGTGAACCTTGAAGGGACTCAACAGATGGTCGTACCCCCACCAACACTTGGCACCGCCTGGTTGCCGAGAGGAACGGAAAAACTATTCGTTAGCAGCTTGTCTGTCCCAGCGTTTGTTCACACAACAAGTCCTGTTTAATGGTTCTGATCTCTCTTCTCTGGTCTCTAGTCTTGAGTCTCTAGTACTTAGTCCCTGGTCCATAGTAGTTTATAGTCCTAATCCTAATCCCTAGTCCTTAGACTCTTCTCCTTATTTCCTAACCCCTAGTCCTTAGTCTCTAATCCTTAGTTTCTAGTTCCTTGTCCAGAGTCCTTAGTCGCTAATTCCTCATCCTTAGTCTCCAGTCTCCAGTCCTTAGTCCATAGTCCCGAGTCCACATTTCTAGTCTCAAGTCTAGTCTGTAGTTGCTGGTTTCTAGTACCTAGCCTCTTATCTAGTGCTGTCCCTGGGTAATGGGTGTGATGGTGGCATGTCAGGTTAATTGGTAATATTGACTCCGCATCCCCTGGTAGAGAAGACACGAGGAGTGATGCCACAGTCGTGGGTTGCTGGAGGCCGCCTTAAGCGTGTGGTATCGATTGAAGAAACCCACATACAAGGACAACGGGGTAACATCAGTCCAGAAGGTGGACTCTAGTGGCACTTCAATGTGAAGGAGTGCTGTGGTGAGGCTCCGGTCAAGGTCTATCTACAGCTGAACCAAGATGTACTCATACCAAGATACACAATGTATTTTAACTACCTCCTCAGTGTACTTATACTAAGGAACACTGTGTACGTAGCCTTGCACAGCCAGACCATATCTCACTTCACTCATTAGGTCTGGACAGTTTGCCATTGCCAGTGTTTGTAGAGTCTTCAGTCAATGCAAATGATTGGATTAGCTTCAGCCAATCAGCTCACCCAAACCTGATGATGTATATTGTTTACGTAAGTGCCATGTTTCCAAAGTAAACACAGTCAACTTTCCAATAAAACATATTTGAAAATAGCATAAATATCATTACATTAATTAAGAAAATAGCACTGCCCCATGTCGTCCTCAATACATCACTAGCTGGGGTTCGCTGATTGGCTGGCTGAATTTATTTACTTATATAGCAAGCTACACTAGTTAACAACCTCCTCAATGTACTTATATAGCAAGCTACACTAGTTAACTACCTCCTCAACTTGACAAACAACTCTAAATACCTATTTCAGACTAAAGAGACTACAGCATAATGGTTATAATTACATTGAACAATATACTTTAACAATGTACTTTAACACAATATAATCTATAGATGGCATTGTTAAAGTTGGCTACATTGTGGTAGATTGTGAAAAGAGGATTGAGTGTGTTGAGGCTAACAGAAAACACACTGACTGCTGGACAACAGACGGTACTGTGTGGACTTCACACACTCGTTCATTCAAAGAACAGCAGTGAGAGCTGTTCTCAGGAGCTGCTATTTACAGGAGCGATTGTAAATGGTAAATTAAGTGCCTTCACAACACGCTCCTCCTGCTAGCCTAATGGTTTAAAGGCATAGTCTTGTTTCTCACTTTTATGCTCTCATTTGCACGCGCGTTAAATGGCAGACACAGTTATGCGATGTGTAATGACTCCAAACAATACATCTCTAAAATGTTGGCAGTTTGTGTCAAGTGATAAATATTGATGGCACACAGACACTTAAAAGGCAAATTTACCAGTAATTTAGTTTTTTCTTCAGGTGAAAAATCAGTTTAGTGGGCTATGAGGGAGCAAGGAAATGTCTTGGTTTACTTGTTGTCTCCTAGGAACCTTAAAGATACAGTTGGCAATCTCATTCGTTGGGTTTTACAGTACAGTGTAAAACAGGTGGGTTGGAAACCAGCTTGAGGTAATCGAGTGTTCATTTGGCTATGCCAACATTTGACTTTTGTTTGGAGGTACGTCTCCCAAGAAGAAGCACAAACTAAAATAACACGGGTTAAGTTAAAGGCCTAGTTTAACAGAACAAAGGGCATTAATGTAAGGAACATTAAATTATATTATTACTTCTTTGGAATGTACATGTTTGGACCTTTCCTTGAATGGAGTACTTTGAGTAAGTTGATCAATATAGAACATAAATATTACACACAATTACATCATGCTTTTCATTGTGCTCCCTAGAAATGTCCTCAGTCAGTGGATCTTTTTTAAAACTTCGATTTAGCAGATGTTCTTATCCAAAGCTACATTCAGTTAATTATTTGGAGATTATTTGCTCCTAGTAGGATTTGTTTTCCCTCATGGATTCCAACCCAGAGCCTTTTGGCCAGGAGTCAGACACCCTAAACAGTTACACACTACACTATCACTTACTTTATAAGGTAACAATCCACGACAGTAAAGTCTCTAGTATTCTTACTTTCCTCTCCCCTGTCTTCTGTCCATCGATGCTGGGATAAAACATCACATCTTGTCTTTGCTCATTAAGCCTGTAGCTCTGAGCTCGGGGCAGCAAGCCCTGATGGATATTCACCGCACGTGTGTGGTAAGACTGCTCTTCACCCTGGCGAAGACGTTGCATATTCATTACACATTGATTACTGGGATTTGCAGTAATGCAGTCATTTACCTCTGCCCCGTATAAGAGTTTATTGATTTTTATGAAAATGGCAGAGAGTGCAGCCCAAGTTGTCTGTGGTACATCTGCGTGTAGGCAGTGTTCATTGATTTAAGTGGCTCACAATCGTTTGATTAATAGAATGACATTTATTTGTTTGCAACTTCATAATGGAAGGGTTTCTTCTTGTTGGGAGGACCATGGAGGAGAGAGATGGAAAGAGATGGAGAGCAAGAGACAGACAGACAGAAGAGAGGCTGAGGGAGAGAGGGGGAAAAGAGAGAGAGAGACAGAGAGGGAGAGAGGGGGAAAGAGAGGAGACAGGGAGGGAGAAGGTGGAAAGTGAGAGGGACAGAGAGAGAAACTGTTGGGGAGAGAGACAGAGCGACAGAGGGAGAGAGCGACAGAGGGAGAGAGCGAGAGCGATGTGGAAAGAACGAGGGAGAATACAGGATGGGAGAGAGGGAGAGAGACATGGAGATACAGAGAGCGAGACAAACAGGAAAAGAGTAAGAGAGGAACAAGAGTGAGAGACATAGGGCTCTGTTACAGTTGGTCAACTTGTGCCCTATATAGTGTACTACTTAGGGTGTCACCATGTTGTAGTGATGTCTAAAATGTGAGTGCACAAATCCGTTTCCCCAACATAGTGCAGTACTTAATACTCATAATACACTGTACAACAAGCGTACAACTTATGCATACTTATTTCTGCACTATATCCCATGATGCATAGCGTCACTAGATTCATCCAATAGAGATGCCACATAGAGTTTATTTATGCAAACGAGCTGCAGGGTGACGTCTGCTTGTTTATGAGACCAATACACATCACACTGATGGATAATTGGTGTCCGAATGACTTATTCCCAAAGTTGTGTGCGACGTAGCGTTCACTATATAGGGAAGGAGGGAACAAGTGAGCCAATTGGAACATAGCCGTAGAGTGAGAGGGAGAGAAAATGGCTGAATGTGTCTCCACCATGACTTACAGCGCGGTTGAGTCATTTGCAGGGACAGCGTCAACTACAAGCCGTTACAGTGACATAGGCAGACCGCCGTGTGTCCCAGAGCTTCAGCGCGAGGGCGGGTCATCTCTTCTGGTGGCGTATTCTAACCCATCCCGACGTCTCGGCTGTTTCTCCCTGCGCTGTAATAAATGGAAAGATGCAGGGGGGTTGCCGTGACAACTCGCAGATGATGGATGTCTTGAATGGAATAGCCTGTGTTCTTCTCTCCCTCTCTCGCTTTCTCTCTCTCCCTCTCTCTCTGTCTTTCTCTCTCGTCTCCATCTGCACTGTCTGCACCACTTTACCTCTCCCTTCCTTCACGGCAGTGGAGCGGGTGTTCATTTTAAATTCAGCATTTATCATAAATTCAACATGATTGCTTCTAATCAGGCTTTGGTGGTGGTGTGTGGGTGGGTGGTCTGTACGTAAAATATGGATTTTCCTGAGTGCCCCATCTGATGAGCCAGCCTCTTATCTGTGCGACTCTATTGATTGGTGTGTGTGTGTGTGTGTGTGTGTGTGTGTTGTAAGTTAACGGACAGATTTTTGGACCAGATTGCAGGGACCGGACTGCCATTGTATGTCAGTACTAGTGTGTGTCTGTGATGCTATCAGTAGCACTCAGAGTTGGTGCCACTGTCTCATGGACTTCCTGTGCCTGCCACTCCCCCCCCCTCCGCCCGTTATTGACTGGAGAGAAAGAGAGAATGACAGAGAATGATTTTTCGATTGTCTTTTAAAATCTCTTAAAGCTTTCAGAGATTTTACCAGAGGGACCTGGGGTAGAGGAAGGGATGAGCCAACAAGATGAAACACATTGTTTAAAAAACATAAAATCACAAAACAAAGACAAAACGAAACCCATCGCTCAAGCAACAGAGAAAATCTCTGGTTGTGTTTGGTTGGCTTTCATCACATTCCGCTAACGGTCAGAAGACATGGACAAAGTTTGTAGTATGATGAACGCAGACAGGAAGTACGTAGAGATGGTTGTAGGATGGTAAACCCAGACAGGAAGTAGGTGGAGATGGTAAACGCAGACAGGAAGTACGTAGAGATGGTTGTAGGATGGTAAACCCAGACAGGAAGTAGGTGGAGATGGTTGTAAGATGTAAACCCAGACAGGAAGTAGGTGGAGATGGTAAACGCAGACAGGAAGTCTGTGTGTTGTAAGTGAAGGACAGCAGAGCGGCTTGGGCAGATGTGTATCTCATGTGATCTCCTGTTTTCCATCTCTCGCTGAATTGCAGATGTCCTCTTCTTTGTCCTGTGTTTCCATCAACGGACTGTGTTGCTGAGTGCAACGCTTGGAGTAATTAGTTCCTGACGGAGAGCTGTGTCTGTGTTGTGTCGGGTCTCATTATGAATCTAATTCTTCAAACCCCACATTTACATGTGACCTCAGCATTGGTTATGTATCTCAGAGCCAAACATTGAAGCACACGACCTGCCAGGGCGACGCTTGAAGAACTTCCCCGCTTTGTGTAGGACACAAAACAATGGCTTCATTATGTACTTTGTTTTTTTCCAAAAACAATTTGCTCAAACGTGCAAACAACATTAAGGTTTGTCTAGCTTCTAATTGTATTAACTCTCTGTTGATTTAATCTCACAGCGCGCCGCAGTGACTGCTCTCGGTGTTTGCTTGGAATGGATGTTTAATTTGCACTTAAACATTGACAAGTCTCTGCCAGATAACAGTGGAATTGAAAATGTGTTCACGTAAGGCGCCATATTGAATTTTCACAAATTAGAATTTTAAATAACTTTATTTGTTCCTGTAAACAGCACTCGCAGAGTTCTACGTGGGCCTGCCAACACATGGTTAACTCTCAGGGAATATTTACTTGCTAACTTGTTTTCGATGCCAAGCAGACGATGAGCTGTCTACTGAAATGACATTCTTGCCTCTGTGACGTGACGCACTTCCAAGTAGAATGAAACGTCAGAGGAGGAGGGGTGCGTATTGATCGTTTAGGATTTGATTTGCGATAGCGGCAGTGCTTAAGGACTCCCCGGTGCTGCAATCAATACTATTTGTGGTTGGAATGTCTGGTGGCACAATGACACGTCGCTCACGCACGCTGTAGAACACGGAGCCTCAAACCAGGAACCTCAGCCGACTGACACCGTCGTTCAGTGTGTACCGCTTTTGATTCAGTTCAGTATAAATGACCCCAACGTATCACCCACTGAACCGTGAACCATTTGTTATCACTACATCCGTTAATATATATAAAAAATGTGTTCTTCCATGTAGGATAGCTTGTGAAAACAATGGAAGACAAACCCAGAAAGAGAAGTCGTTCTTCTCGGTGAAGAGTGAGTTTATATTTACAGCAGAGATCTATTGAAGAGAACTCCCAGGAGTAAAACCAATCAGAACGGTTAGTGGATGGAGACAAAATCAATCCTCGTTCACATGACAATGGAGAAAACCATCATCATCATTATTTCAGAGCTCATCTGCGGTAATTAATATCACCCCCCTTTCTATAACACATGCTTGGGAGAGTCACCCCCCCCCACTCTCCGAGGGGACGGGCTCGTGTAATTATTCTTCTTCTGTTACATCGTGTGAGATATACAGCATATACACATACATATAACTGAGTCTGTCTGATAGTCTGACGAGCTGTCCTATTTGATCTGTGTCCACATAAGCCTTGACTAAAGTTTCCATTGGGAGACCTTTAGGCCCGAGCCAGCTGGCTGCATGCTACATACATGCTGATGTGCACTTTCTAACCCCCCACATTAACACATATTTATTCACCCTGCAACACCGGCCGTCTCACCGTATAGAATTACAAGCTGATGTTTCTTCCATTTGAATGCAAATGAGGGTATCATGGGTACTTCAGCATATGGAATCAGTCATATCACTCATGTTTATTCCCAGCTGTAAACACCACCTTGATATGCTACAGCAAGATGGAAGAGCAGCGTATAAAACACAACAATCAATCACATGTTGGGAATTTATTCACATAACCGACCGGGAAAAAAAAAAGAAAAAAAGCATTTTGCATTATTTTTAAAGAGGGCATTATAGTGTTTATCTTAATTCCACCATGCCTGACTGGGTGTAACCCACTTACTGAATCGCAGCCTTGGACAGTGAGAAACAGCCGAGATCACCAGTTATAGTGGGATCAGTTTTATGTAACACTTCTATGTGGTATACTGCGTATACCTGCGTATAACTGCTCGACATGCTGCCCATGTAGCAAGTATTTAAAGTGCTTTATGATATGCAGATATGTGGCCAGGGAAAGGGGAGGGATACATTAAGTCTGTCTGTTAACATAGTCGTAATGTTAATATGGTGGTGATATTAATATCGTCGTAATATTAATACACATGTGAAGCCACATCCGTTTGTTATGTATATGTGTGTGCATACGTACGAGTATGGCTTTTCATTGCCGGCTAACATTGTCGGCTTTTCTCGTGCCATTGTTTTGCCTAGCCCTAGCTGGACAGATGGAGAGAGGTGGGTGGAGAGAGGTGGATGGAGAGAGGTGGGTGGATGATGGATGTTAAAAGATGGATAGATGGACAGAGGTGGATGGATGCTAAAACAAGGTGTATCTCATGAAGCCAATGTCAGTTTTAAATGTGATTGTGCGTTTTGAGAAAATAGATATACAGAAAGATATATCATTACATGAAAGCCTATGGGTGTGTTCCTGGCTAGTCTGTATTCCTGCCAGTGATTAATAAAGGGGCGTGGCAGCCCAGCAGGGGTCTCCCAGGTGACAGGCACGGGGACGGTAATTTAGACAGACGTTGGAGCGCTCCGGGGTCTGAGGAACTTATTGAAGCCATCTCCAGCCTCGGTGCCTCTCCGTGTCGAATTGGCTGCACCTCGGGGAGAGACGCTTGATCAAATATCATTTGAAATCATCCCACTAATGGCTTCGCAGGCAGTAGAGGGTTGAAGGTGTGCTGCTCCACCCTTTTGTCTGTAGCGGCTGCACCTCTCCAGCCTGCAGGGCCGCCTCCACGTCTGCCCGTGTCTCCTCACCACACACGACGGCTCTTTCCCCGCCATTAGGAATTAATTAGAGGTTAGCTGGCGTGCGGCCATCACTTGCCATGCGCCTCGCAACCTTGCGGACGGACGTCCATTTGAAGCCAAACGCCCCGTCCGGCATCCGGCCTGCTTATCTGCGGCGCAAGCTTTAACACTATGCTCGGTATTCTCCCGGCAATCTCGCAGGTCAAAGGTCGGAGTTTATACATTAGTTTGAGCTCATTTGACCTTCGGAGAGCGGCGGGGCGATGCAGCACAGTGGGCCGGTGACAGAAGACCTTCGGAGGGAGAGCGTGAGCAGCCTGCCGATGGCCAGCCATGCGCACGTCACATATTGACAGCTGCCCCATCCGCATGTCAGTGCTTTTTAAATATCACTGTTTGATACTGAAGGGTGGACTCCTATTGATTGGGTTTGTGCCCAGCAAAGGTGCTGCTACAGTGATAAATACATGATTTACATTTAGCATTTGTATTGACGGGCTGATGGATAACAGTGTCACCCGCACGCCTGTCACTTTCTGACAAGTAGACCTGCAATAAGGTCAAGCGATGGAGATCAGCGATGGGCGATGGGCCACGCAGCCTCGTCTCCACAAACAAGTGGGAGTCTGCGACCTGCCGCGATAACCGTCACCTTCTCATAGACTTGCTCATTGGCTAACAACGGAAAGAGCATCTTACTGCTGCGCACGGAATATGTTTACGGAACACAAGACTAAGTTAATTTGGCTCATGCCGTTGCGTGGTTATTTGTCTGTTTTTGTGTAGGAGCGCTGGAGTTGTTCCAACTCTTCCGCTGCGCGAACCTTCTGTTAATGCGAGAGTGCCGTGCCACACACACTGAACATGTGAGGTTGGTGCACGTCGCAAAACAACAATATCTAGATGCAAGATGAGCAGATGAAGGCAAACTGAGTACAATATGTTCTCTCTTCCAAACAAGTCAATTATGTTTTGATAGTCTTCGGGGACTGCATTAACATTGTTACTCCAGGCATTGGACGCTAATCTAAATCGGTATCCTCTCAAATGCAAAACACTGTCAAAATAACCTTCATTATTCCAAGGGCATTTGTCACAAACATTGTGAAAAAGCACATTGTGTACTCATATGTGTTGCCCTTCCAGGAAATATTCTCTTTATGTCAGGTGTGGATGTGTTTGGGTCATCCAGCCAGGAGGACATGAATAGAAGATACAGCGATAACTTCCATGGAACCTCCATGTTTGAAAAGGAGCCAGGGCAGATGTGTCAAGGCCGGCGGAGG
>OMKP01033983.1:0-20613 GCA_900302375.1 Bathygadus melanobranchus
GAAAGAGGTTCCCTGGGCGAGGCCTTTGATCAGGTGTGTTTGTGTGTGTCAGTGTATGTGTGTGTGTTTTGGGTGTGTGCGTGTGTATCTGCGCCTCTGCTTGTGTGTTCATCTTGTTTGTGTTTGTGTCTGTTTGTGTGTGTGTGTGTGTGTGTGTGTGTGTGTGTGTGTGTGTGTGTGTGTGTGTGTGGTTTTGTTCACTTGGCAGGCCAGGTGTTTACCCAGCATCCTCAGGTGCACCACGTGTCGCTATGGCAACCGCACCATCCTCTGCCTCTCAAGTCCCCGGCTGTGTAGACTTACCTCTGAACGAGCCGGGAGTGTTGAGGAGCATCAACAAGACTGGATCACCGGAGGAAATATTGAAACGGACCCAGAACTGGGGCGGTGGCTTCCCTCATTTACCGCAACCATCTCAATGACCTCGAGTGGTGGCTATAGCGTGTGGCTATAGCGTGTGGCTATAGCGGTGGCTATAGCGGAGGCTATAGCGGTGGCTATAGCGTGTGGCTATAGCGGTGGCTATAGCGGTGGCTATAGCGTGTGGCTATAGCGGTGGCTATAGCGGAGGCTATAGCGTGTGGCTATAGCGGAGGCTATAGCGGAGGCTATAGCGGTGGCTATAGCGTGTGGCTATAGCGGAGGCTATAGCGTGTGTACAGCGCCACCTGCAGACCGCGTACAGTGCGCGCCGGCACAGCTGCTGACGCCAGTAGTTTTAATTTGTTTCGTTCACGTACCTGGCAGTCGGTTCTGTTGCAGAGGGAGTTGGGAGCCACATGTGTGGCCCCTGTTGTCTACCTGTTGACCCGCCCGACAGTCCTTCACTTTAATAGGAAACACAGCGACGACTACACATTGCCACCCAGTGGAAATCTAATTCTGCTCATGAGAACAAACAGCTGAGCCCTACTGATGGGAGGAGGGTTCACATATTGTTAAGGGCCCGGCCCGACCAGGTGCGCTTAGCATCGCTCCGCGCCCTCTCTAGTTGCTGCTTGGGGGAGTTTACGTTTTCGGTGGAAGTGATTAAAACCTGGAAATTAAATCCGTCGGTACTCACTTCCATCATATTAGTCCTACCAAACAGTTGTGTTTTGGGACGGTATCTGTGTGTGTGTGTGTGAGACGTGTCAGGTGTTGCCACGGCGAGGATGAGATGAAATGGTGAAGTGTGTATAATATGGATAATCTGCTTTTGCGTTGTTTGAGTTTTGTGTGCTGGTTGTCGAGTCGCCTGTTCAGTGTGCGTGTACAGGGGCACGTCTTGCTGTTGGCCTATGCTATACGTGTTATATGTTAGTTTAAACAGAGTTGGCCCACCTGTAGGGAACGCTAGAGGGGACCTTAAAAGGAATGTAACTCTAAACACTGTAAAACACATTGTTAACCTACAGGCCAAACGCAAGCAGATAGATGTTATGTTGAAGCGACGCTGCCCTCTAGTGGAGGATAAGGAGAAGCATGCATACCACTGCACAAATCATTGTAAAATCAACATTTATTTCAACTTTTCAATACATGGCAAATTGTGGTTTTTTTACTCATAATGCATGAGTTCTCAATTCAATACAAAATCGTATGTTTTCGTTCGCAATTACAGATTGTAAGAAACTATAAGCAATTAGTACTAGTAGGCCTAAATACTAAAGGTTAGCTATAGCTCACCCAAAAATATTAGCACAGAAAGACATCATGAATTTTGTGAAATTGACAACAGACAAAGAATGGATTTCCATAGATTGCTAGAAAAAATATGTTCTATTTCAGGTAGATTAACTTTTGGTAGAGCAGTAGAGATTTAGAAAAGAGATTTAGTATAGACTTTAAAGTACCATAATGTTGTAAAATTACAAAAACATCTCCCTCTAGTACAAATATAAACATGCTACTGTGAGATATTTTTCATTTAAAAAGGGACACAACAGACGTGTCACGAAAGAAACCAAAATAATAAATAAATTAACACAAATTAATTTAAGCTCGAGTTTACTACATATACACAACACACCAATCACGGTAGAGGAGACGTGTCAACAATCGCTGGGTTCATTGTTTCCATTCTCAGGATTCGGGGCCGCTGTATGGCTTCATTGTTTCGTTAAAAGGCAACTCAGTAGATTACACAGTTTGGAGTTCGAACCAATTAAAAGTTTAATAACAAAAGTAGTGGGCGTTCAATAAAAACCCTAAAATCTCTCTAGATTAATTTCTTTAAAATATTTTGTACATATAAACACAATCATGAAATTAAGCACACTATTGCCTATTACTGTGTGTGTGTACAGTAACTACCGGTAAACAAAACGTCTCTTAATAAAAGTAAGTTATAGAGTTTTCACCGATAGGTGCTCTTCCATCTGCTGTGGGGACACTCGGCCTCTCGCTCTCTCCCTCAGTCTCTCTCCCTCCCTCCCTCTCTCCCACCTGGCAGCAGCAGCTGCAGGCTACTTGAGGAAGCCCTTGTAGAGGAAGTGTGAGCGAGTGGTGAACCTCTCCGTCTCCAGGCAGAACAGCAGATCCCTGAGGTTAATGCGTGTGATGCGCTGCCGTGTGGGTCTGGACCCCGACGAGCCCCCAGCACCGCCGGACAGCGAGGACCCCGACCCAGAGCCCTGGTGGTGACGCAAGAGAGAGAGGTGTACAGGAGACCCCAGCACGGGCACGTGTGTGTGTGTGTGTGTGATTTGCCATTTCACTTGAATTTGACACATTTTGCCTTTGAAATACAAATGATCTTGTATTGAACGTGTTCGTTATATCAACACCTTTGTGCTGCTTTGCCACAATTTCTAATCTGTGTGTGTGGAAGATATGACATCATCATCTTCAGGTAGGAAACACACAACACAAGGCTTGAGCGACGTAAATCCGCTCACAATATGTAGCAACAAGACCAGATCTCAATATGAGGCACAGCATGTAAATGTCATTACTTTTACATACTGCCCTGTGTCATGGCAATCTCAGCTGGCCATCCAGTCATGCTGTACCATGTACTGACAACCGTGGTCTCGTGGCGCTGGGAAAACGTCAACAGTCAGGGTTTTGTGCAGCCTGGGTTATTCCCGTTACCTCGGACACCCCGGCGGAGGCCGGCGCGTCCAGGAGCTTCCTCTTCTTCCGGGGGCCGATGGCGGCCAGAGCCGTGAGATTGGCCTCTTTCTGTCGCATCAGGGCCAGCTCCTGCTGCTGCATCTGGAGGACACCACACAGGCCAAGCAGAGAACAGCTTGGAAACACATCGAGACAGAGGGGACGGAGAGCAATGTGAACCCAGACCCGTGCCACCGGTCCTACCTCCTTGGCCTTCTGTTTGAGGCGCAGCTGCTCTGGGTCCTCCTGACGAGCTCGAGACTGCAGGGCAGAAAACAAACAAATGTGCCTGTACACTTTTATCCCCCCGTAATTTGCCCACTTATCGTTTGTACATCGGTGACGAGTCTCCCCAGATGTACAGAAATTCAATTTCTAGTTTGCGTAGAAAGTGGAGTATGCGTCGTTTGGTAGAATTCGTACCCCCACCCCCTGGACGAGCCATGCTAGCAACGCGACGGCTCGGTGGTTCAGTTACCTTAGCTGCCTTGAGCAGGATCTGCCTCTCCTGCCCCTCCTTCCTCTGCTTCTCCAGCTGGTCCAGCTGCTCAAAGAAACGCAACTGGGCACGCACGTCACGGCCCGCCTCGAAGCTGCTGTGCTCCTGCACCACAGAGGACCAATCACACGCCACCCCGAGGGGAGAAGAAGAGGACCATGAAGAGAAAACCATGCATTTGAAATAGGGCTGCACGACTATCACATGATGATGATTGTGATTATTTTGACCGATATTGTGATTGCGATTATTCATTGCGACTTACAGGTTATTGATTCGATAAATAAATTCTACTGTATATAAAAAAACAATAAAGATAAAGCAATTGCTGAGTTGTAGCGGTTTGTAATGTGATTTTAATGTAACGGGCATACAAAATGATTTTAGCTCATATCTTTTTTTAAATAAATGTGCGACCTTTCATGATTTGTTAATTGCAGGGGCCAAAATCATGATTTGAACTAATGTCATGTAAAAAGTCCAATGTACAAAGGAAATGTATCCCAGACAATCATATGGGGCTTTACACAATACCAACAAACCATGTGTGTATGTCACCACATCCTCTGTCAATCCAACCATCTGAGGTTCTGGTCGTGATAGTCCTGTTTTGCCAGAACTATTTGTATTTCATTTGTTTTCATTTTGCGAACCAACCTTGAAGCTGAAGTTCTTATGCTGCGCCACCTGAGAAATCTTTTCCAGAAGGTTCTGGATACGCTGCTGAGTGGCGTGAGAGACAAACGTCACCACGTCAACGCCCAGCTCCATCACGCCAAACCTCTTCCCTGAAACAAAGACGCTGTATGCTTAGAAATAGAAAAAGGCTGTTAAAGGTGGACTTTATTTGATCTGGACACTGGAGGGCGCAAGAGAGACTTTAGAGAATTTAGAATTTAGAACCCTGTTGAATTTTTCCCCATTGCTTCCCCTCACTCTACTCTCTTGAAACGTTCCCCCTTCTGATAATGGACATTATCAGTGGACTTGTGCCTCAGCTTGATTTGGATTTGTAGTGAGGTGAGTGAGACTATATTGAAGAGAAGAATACACCGGATATTAGACTAGATAAAACAAAACAAAATATGTTGTATAGGATCATAAAGGTGTGAAGAATATGTATTGAGAAGTGAAAAACAAGAGTTGAGCGTGTGTGTCTGACCTATCTCCGCCATCCTCCTCTGCAGCATGGCGGTGGAGAGGAAGGCCTCGTCCTTACAGGAGCGCGTCACTGCTCCCACCAGCTCAGAGTTGGTTGCTAGGATACGGGCACTCTCCTCCGTCAGGTTGACCCCTGCCATGGAGGCCACGTCGTTGATGTCATCGTCATCCCTGGACACAAACACATGGTCCCTCGGTCAAGGACTGACGAGAACTAGCCCCGACCACAATTAGCCCTTGGCACAACTAGCCCCCAACCACAAATAGCCATAACCCCAACTAGCCTTTAGCCCAGCTATCCTTTAGCACTGCAACCCTTAGCATAACTCCATTGTCAATGGTGATTCACACCAAAACTATGATCACAGGATGGCTTGGACTGTATCAACACAGTTAGCATATTTATAAGAGTGCTGACACAAATATATATATTTCGATATTAAATGTATTTTACGTCAAACTTTACTTTTGAAGACACGTTTGAAAGCATGCACCCATACATATTGATTTTTTTTCAACAAATGAAAAAGATCCACATGGCCATTTGAAGAATGCTGATTAGCAAATCAGTGCTTGGGATTTTTCTAGCATTTTTGTGCTTACTTGAAGGTGCCCACGGCCTCTTTGAGCTTGTTTTTCTGTACAGGAGACAGCGCGGCTGGAGGAACAGGTTTAGAAACAGGCAGGACGCCTGTCCTTCCAGGAGGAGCTACCAGACAAACAGAGACATCAGCGTCACACACACAGACACACAGACTAGAGTAATCTCTGGCAGAAGATGCCGGTGGACTGACCCGAATTCAGCTGCCGGAGCTGCTGGGGTCCCGGTATGATCTGTCCAGGGGTCTGGTTCCTGGGCATCACAACCGGTGATGTTGCCATGGTAACTTGCGGTCGCATCACTGCTGTCTGCGGATGAGCTTGGCGAAGCTTTAAACGGGGGGAAAAGCAAAAAAAACTATCAGCTAATCACTACTAACATTCCCACAGAGTAACCCTAACCCTAACCCTAACAATGCACATTTCCATTGGGTTTGGTTTGAGGCACTTCAGAACTACAGGTACCATTTGGTTGGTGGGTCCAGGTCTGCTGATGCCCGGCTGGATCTGGGGCCTGGCTAACACCGTGGCAAGGCGAGGGCCCGGGCTGCTCAGGACCACCGTAGCCGGGGAGGGGAGAGGTTTGGCGGGTGGTGGGGTGGAGGCAGTGGGCTGGGGTGCTTGACTCTGCTGGGTGAACACCGCTGCATTGGGGGTGAGCTGCCTCAGAGCTGGGAGGCTTCTCTGGAAGACAAGAGAGGTGGATGGTACATCGATGTTTGTATGTGCATGTATACATTTCTGCGGACTGCTCTATAGACCCTTTTCACAGAGGTGTCATCATAGGACAAACACAGGTGTCCCTCATAACACTAATTATGGGTCTGCTCCTTCTATGTACCAGGGCACCGGGGTAGTATCTTCACTAGTTTAGTCTACTAGTACCCGTGCCCTGGTACATGCAAGGAGCAGACCCATAATTGGTGTCATGAATGACACCCGTGTTTGTCCCAAGATGACATGGCTGTTAAAAGGGTCTATTCGTAAACGCCGGCATTGGCCTTGTAAGCCTGTAAACACAAAGTAAATGAGGGAGATGCGTTTTGTTCTGGATAAAAGCACTATAACGATGATATAATACATATAGATCTATATATAATAGATGATATACAATAATACAATATATTTTTTGTACTCCACGTAGATCATAAACCCTTGAATATAAAAACGACTCAGTTGAGAAATGTAAACGTAGTACATTTCACAGCTCCCTCGTTCACTTATATTTGTTTACAGTCCCTCCAACATGGCTGCGACGTTAATGAAGCAGCTACGGGCCGACGCAATCAACGCGACGTCTATGCATACGTGTCCGTGGCGTACAGTACGCCAGTGGTGAGGGAGCACACCTTGAGGAAAGGCACAAGGTAAGGCTGCGGTGAGGAATTGAGTTCGCTGTACAGCTTGCTGGTGAAGTCCTCGGCTTCCAGCTTGCCCTCCTATAGGTTCGGCAGAAGTACAGCGGCGTGGTGGTGTCAGAGGTACGTACATACAGGACTAGTAGAGACGCTATATATCATGAACACATGTAATGTGAGTGTGTGACGTGGTCTGTAGAGCAGCTCTCTCACCAGGAGCTCCTTGACCAGCTCTTTGACGTTTTCCGCGGTCTCGGCTGACTGCTTGCCCGTCGATGCGAGCTTGATCAGCGTGGACAGGAAGTTCCGGCATTTCTTCACATTCTCCATCGTTTCCTTCACGAAGAACAGAATACGCTCAGAAGAGAAACCAATCCAACGCAATGGGCTCTTGGCGGCTCCCCCGTTGGGTGTAGTGGTCCAGTTATAGTAGAACAAGGACAGTTTTGGGTTCTGCAGAGGGCCAGCTCCTACCTGATCCAAGGCACTGGCTCTACTCTACTCACATTGCTTATGGGTCCTGAAGTAACTGTGGTCCCCGTTGTCTGAGGGCTTGTCCTGGGGGCTATGCCAGGGAGCGCAGATCCACCTGAGCTCTGGGTTGACTAGACACACAGAGTTTGTTATCTCAGATATTGACGTCTCAGTGTTACTGAGCACAGAGAACTAATTGTGGCAGAGTGAGAACAATCGTACGTTGTATAGTTCATCAGTAAAATTAGTCCAAAATATTCCCGTTGCCAAGATGTAAATGTGAATTTCAGGAAACACTGAAATGTAAAAATGGTAAATGGATTATTTATATAGCGCTTTTATCCAAAGCGCTTTACATTGCCTCACATTAACCCATTCATACACAGACGGTGGTGTCAACCATGCAAGGCAACAACCAGCTCGTCGGGAGCAGTTAGGGTTGGGTGTCTTGCTCAGAGACACCGCCACAATTAGACACTTATTACACTAACATACACATGACACCGGGTTCCAAGGCCTCTGACCAGAAGGATGACCCTCATTCCATGCTCACTCCTTGGTTCCCAGGCTTCCCACAGACGGATCCCATAACAATGTTCTTGCTTTGACCTTGACTCCCACTGTGTGTTTACGTATACAGAACTGTTCCTCCCTGGGATCCTCAGAGAGCTACCGGAACCAGTCTTACTGGCTGACCCTTGCTAAACCTGGGTCTCGTGATCTGTATTCACATCTTTATAAATCCTCAACAGTGCGTGCGTGTGTGTGTTCGTAAAAACAGTTGCAAGACAAAAGATTAGTTGCACATGTATAACATCCATAATAATGTATACCAGCTGTGGATTTGATCACAGTAATTAACTGACAAGCACAAATGTTCCACGCCTGTTTCATGGTATCACTAACTACTGCAACAACTCTGTGTTAAAGGAATCACATTCGTACTCCAGTAATCTGTAGAAAATCAAAGCCTGTTTCTGCATAAGAGATTCAGATAGAAACGGTAATCTAGAGAAGAACCAGAGATTAAGAGGAAGAGAATGCATCTTGCAGCAGCTAGCAGTTACTGCAGAATAGGAGCAATAAGTACAATCATGAATTATATGAAAGCCTAGGAGTAGGTGTACCTGGACGACGGGGGGTCTGTGAAGAGTCGTAGTTGGAGGGATGGATGTCGCGCCGGGGGAGCCCTGTCGAACCATGCCGCCAGGGGCCATGTGTCTGCTGCTCACTGGGATCCCAGGGGCCTGAGGTGGTGCAGAGTATGTGACTCAGAGAACATTTCATAATAATTCACCAGAAATCAGTTGACATTTTTTGTTATCTATTCTTTATATTGTATTTGGTTGAAATAGAATGCATTGTGTTGAATGCATTGGTTTTTTCATGGAAGTTGGTTGAAAACCATTAAAATGTTGGATGACAAGAAAGTGAGCTAAACTCTCATTTGATTGGCCCGGGGGCATGTTGTACTCTGATTGGTGAGCTGGGAGCCCACTTCCTGCTCTGCACTGTCAGAGACCGAAGATAAGTCGACTCAGGCCAAGGAAGCAGGCGTGGGTGTGCGTGAGCAACTTTCTGACATGCCTCTGCCATTTAAGTCCCAGAATGCTCTCATTAAAAATGAATTCAGTAGACAGGAATCTAAATTAATCCACTGCCTATAAAGCCCTTCAAGGTAACATTTGCATAGGGAACGTGGCACCACCAGCCCACTGGACCACGGGGCTACATACCTGGGCAGGGGGCATGGCTGCCGGGGTGGCGTGACGAGGAGCAGCGGCTGCCTGGGCTTGCATCTGGGCCAGCGCCTGTTGATGGATCATCAGGAGCTGCCCACTCTCACTGCGCACCAGCACCATCCCTGTAGGAAGCCCCAGAGACACCACACTTTAGAGTTCAGGGTTCAGAGAGGGCTGTTGGCATCAACAACATACATTGAAACTGGACACAATTGTACATTTGGGTCATTTTAAAACCATTATGGCAAACTGCACCACTCATGAATGTGAGTGTCTGTTATGTTTTCTTGTTGGTTGGCTTATGTGTAGTTTACTCTGTCCTCTCTGCATCATTGTAAATTAGGGTATACCCTCAATGATCTCCAGGATCTAAATAATGGTTGAATGAATTCATGAATTATGTCTGTCTGGGCAAAACTGTAGCACCTATAAGGTTTTGAACATTATCAGGTTTTAGTAGTTAACGAAGTTGTTGGAGAATCATGTCTTTCTTTCTATTTCTTCTTTCTATTACGATGCTTTTACGCATAGGAGTATATTAAATACGAAATTAAATACGATAACGTATTTAATTTCGATTTAGGTTGACCAAATAAAACCTCTCAAACATGAGGTAAAAGTTAAAGTTTACATACCAGGGGGAAGCTGGAAGTTCTGTACGTTAGGCTGTCCCAGTGGGGTCTGCGGGAGCCTCGGGGCTAACAGCTGCGGCGTCAGCGGTCGTATCCCGCCTGGACTCTGAGCTAAAGCCGCCGGACTCGCATTCCGGGGGCCAGTGACGCTGCCGGGCGACAGGCCCTGTTGCGGCGCAGTCTGTGTGATCGGTTTAGGTGGCTCAGCTCTGATGATGTGAGAGCCTGCGCTGAGCGACACCGTGGCAGCAGGTGGCTGACCGTTGTTCAGAGTTTGAATGCGCGCAGTTGCGTGCGCGGTCGAAGTGAGTTGACTCGCCGTGTTGGCCACTAAAGCGGGTCCCGCAGTATTGTTTGTTCCATTCAAAGTCACATCCACGGTTGTATCCGACGGTCCCGGGGTTTGCATAGGCGTCCTCACTGGTGTTGCCATGGGTCCTGCAGCCTGGCTCGCAGGCTGAGTTGAAGCAACAGCGCTCTGAGAGTTGGTGACATGTGTCTGGATGACGCTGTTGGACGCTGGGGCTGTTGTGATGGCGCTGGGGAGCCCCTTTGGCAACACGGATCCACTGGTGACAGCTATCGTGCTACTATTGCTAGGGCTGACACTTGCGCCGAGAGGGGCAGCGCTTCCTGAAGTATAAGCGTTCATGCTGTCATGTCTTTCATTTAAAAGTGTGAAGCGCAAACGGGCTTTGTGTTTGGAAAGACTCGGTTACACAGGTACAGACAACGGGTGTCTGACTTGGTCATGCTCCGTAGCTGAAACGCTGCGGATCATTCGTCCATAATTGACCCATAGCACCCCCGGTTAACTAGAGACCACAAGCACTTCAACTTGTTCAGAAAGAGCGGCTACACGCGTGAATGTGATGGGGAGGGACGGGGGGACGGGACTTTAATACACATTACGCAGTTCTCGGTGCGCTCTGGTGCTCTCTTGCTTTCGTGTAGCCTACACTTTGCAAGACAAAAGCAAAACAACAGCGTACCTGCTTTAGCAACGCCTTGACCAAGTGCCAGCTGGACATCGGCTCCCGCTTACCCCCGGTCCCGATCGGACCGCAACTTTACGCTTAACGCTTGACTTTTATCTAAGCCAGGAATTCCTGTGAGACGACCCCGAAAACTTTAACTCTAGCGATCTCCTAAAATTGCAGTCGACTGCTGTTTCACTTCCTTCTGTATTCAAGAAACTCGTATCCAGCAGATCGGAGCGCACCGCCATCTTCGCACTCATACGCGCCTGTGAAAAAGCGAGGTGGACGCGGATGAGTTGCGCATGCGCACGGCGAATTAAACGTCACGCAACAGACGCCTGGGAGAGCTGTGATTGGTTCCCTTCGTATTCTAAAGGGCGGTACCAATGGCCACAGCTGTCATTCTAGTGTCTGTACGGTGCGGGACGGCGTCGAGCTGGGGAAGCTGGAAGACAACCGTTCACACGAAATTATACATCGCTGCTGGGCTTTTTTCGGCGCTGTCAGTGCTTTGTCAATTGAGCAATTGTGCTGGGCGACGTGTGGCTTAAGAAAACATTTATTTGCAGCTGTCAAATGGAGGGAATTTCGTGGTTTATCAAACTAGATGCTCAGGGCAAGATGGCTGCATCGGTCGGCCGGAATGTCAACCTGCTGCTGTAGGACTGCTTGAGGGCGCTGTAGAGTCAATCATGTCCTATGCAGTGTATTAGGCAGCGTTTCGTTCATGAAAGCGAGTCACGTAATTGTTTTTCAAGTATCCTAAAAAAATACTATAAAACTTATGTCCATAGGCGCCCAACTTAAATACATGTAGGCTTACACAACGTGGGTGCCTTTATTCAGATACAACAATCCCAGGTCATGAAGAATCCGATCCAAACGTAATGTCTGATCAATTGTATTTTCAATTTGGTCTAAAGTAATGCGCACACATAATTAGGCTAAGGCGAGAACAGGGTCCGCCATGGCGCTGGGTCCGCCTAATGAGAAGGGGGCGTGTCAAAGCAAGCTTATAAAGGCCACAGGTGTGCGTAATGTCATAATTGTGCACCTTGAGTTAAAATCGTGTAAGTGTGGCTTTTAGGTGAGCATTTGTTCCAACTTCACCACTGCTTAGAATAACTAGTAATATTTTGCCGCTAGGTACAAACATGAGTGGCGGAGGAGGTACGCCTTACATTGGCAGTAAAATCAGTTTAATATCCAAGGCCCAGATTCGTTATGAGGGCATTTTGTCCTCGGTCGACACAGACAAGTCTACAGTTGCTTTAGCGAAAGGTAAGAGACTTTTTTTTGTGTCCAAGTGAGTCTGAGGCCTATTTGTCTAATTGACCTAATCTATATTTTCTCTCCACACCACCTCAAGTGGTCTTGTTTTAATGATGTATCACGGGCATCTTAACGTTTTTGTATTTCCATCAGTCAAATCATATGGGACTGAAGGGCGTCATACGGACAGACCAGTTCCACCCAAAGATGAAATTTATGAATACATCATCTTCAGGGGGAGTGATATCAAAGATATAACCGTGTCTGAACCGCCAAAGCCACACCATGGCTTGCCTCATGACCCTGCTATTGTACAAGTATGTGATGTTTACAGTACCAAGATCCACCACACAAAAGATTAGATGTCTGTAGGTTCAAAATGAATCCAAATATGTATGTATGCATATATTTTGTAGTCATCTGTGGGCAGCTCGTCTGGCCCGTACCACCCACGCTGGAGTCCATACAGGGACATGATGCCCTCATACAACCAGCTGGCCGCTAGCTCTCTACTCAACCAGCAGTATGCAGCTGCCCTGGGTCTAGGTATCCCAGTCTCCTCACAGCAACACACTAATATGGCTTTGTTTCAAAATCGCACCTCTGTGGGTGCTTAAAGTTTTTTAACAATTCCCAAGCTTGTGTACAGTTTATTAATTCCCTGTCTTCTAGCACCAGGATTTCAGGGCCTCCCATCCAGAAGAGGCCCCATGGTAGAGCAAGCTGTTCAGACTCTTCCGATGACCACCTCAGCCCAGAAGAGGGCCCAGCCAGTCCCCCAGCAGCAGTCCAGACCGTCTGTTCGATCCTCCCAGCGCCCCGGGCCCCAGCCACAGAGGAGGAATGCCCTCAGCAGTAAGCAGACATGATTGTTTGCATTTGTTCCTAATGAACTGAAATGTTAACTTACTTCTTAGATTAAAGGGGCCTTATTTCACCACATGGTGTGCCCATTTCAATCTAGCCTATAGTGACATCACACATGGGAGTGTCCAGCTAGATGTCTGATGTGTATATCAACCTCCCCAGTGGACCATCCTGTCATACATCTGGGTGGACACTAAAGTGTGTCACTATAGCAAAATATATATAGATCTTGGAATGGCTTTTAACTGGTGGAATGGGGGTCCTTAATTACATTTTCACTTCCCCATGTTTCCCAGATCAAGCAGTGCCACCAAGCAATGCAACCAGGGTTGAAGAAAAAGCCAATGATGAAAATCAAAGGCCGAGACGAAAACAAGGTACAGAGTTTACTGAAATGTTTTTGTTTCTCAATGCTACTTTGTCTCTGATTCTGGTTCTCCTGCTGTAGGCAGCCGCAGGTCCAGGAACAGAGGCAGAGGCCAGCTCCTCGTGAAAAACGCAAAGCCTACAACCTTGCAGTTTGAGTCAGATTTTGACTTTGAAACTGCGAATGCGCAGTTCAACAAAAATGAGCTCGTAAAGGAGGCTTCAGGTGAGTTTACATTATACATTTATCAAAACATTAGAATCTTCAATTGCGATAAAGTGCTTGTCCCTGCTCATCAAGATGGGGAGGAGAAGGTGGAACCGGGTGTGGAGATCCAGGAGAAGCAGAACCAGACCACAGAGGGCTCACCTGTGGACAAGTGCTACGACAAGGCAAAGTGCTTCTTCGACAACATCTCCTCAGACCTCAAACCCAGGTAACCGATCGGCTCGGGAAGATTTCAACAAGTTATATGACGAAATCTTAAAGAAGAAATGACTAGCTTTCCTCATTTTGTTTAGAAGGACCACGTGGGCGGAGGAGAAGAAGCTGAACATCGAGACATTTGGTGTTCCAGGGCGCTTCCTGAGGGGCAGAGGGTTCAGAGGGTACCGTGCTCGTAGAGGCCAGTCTGGCACAGACCAGCAACCCCTGCCTAAAGTGGGGAGTGGAAGAGTGTGAATGGAGTTTTTTTTTATTTAAGGAAACCTTTTTGTAAATAGGCCATGAGTAGTTAAATATTCAAACTTTATTTAGGGGGGAAAAAATCCAGTCAGTTTTCATTTGAGTATATTTAGCATTTGTTTTTCTATTGATCCCAATGTGTTGGGACTAATTAGTATTTATTGGAGCATTATTTTACTCCAGATCAATTACAGCCATGTAATTTAGTTTCTGACACTGGAACATAAAAACACAGGCCTGAAGGCATGCAGTTTATTTATGTTATTTATATGGCATGTCTGTCTAAATGTGAACCCTTCAAAGTGTTTTTGAAGGAATATTTCCCACTAGTTAAACATGAGTTGTACTTTTTTGTTTTTTGTTTCCATCTTGGAGAATTAATCTGTGGGAAATGTGTTCTAAAACGGTTAATTATTAAATAACATGAGACTATGACAAATTATCTTTATTTTATATAGCACCTTGTACATGTCAAAATGGTCACTGAAAGGCAAAGGATACTGGGGCATAGGATGAACTGTAGAAAGGTGAAGGCAGTTCATCAGGAAGGGGATGCATACAATGGATGAAAACTAGTCAAAGAAAGCAAGGAGTGCTTGGTAAAAGCAAACACTTTCTTGACAGGCTGACTTTTTGTTATTGGTAGGCTGTTGGTTGATTTGTGTACTTTAATAATAACTGATCAGTCGGCGTAAGGGTATATATTGGTTAAAGTCTAATATGCCAGGCCAATGATTGTTAGTTTATATGCAGAAGAGATCAAAAGAAAACTGGGTGTCTAGAACCGTAAATGTGCAGCTTGCATTATTGCAAGCTAACCCTAACCCTGCAATTGCAGAGGTTGAGTTAAAACATACATATTTATAGCTGTGGTTTACAAACTGAGGCTAGTTTATTAAAACTGGGGCAGAGGTCATTGAGCTGTCTATGGTCGAAGACTACATCTGAAATGTTGATCTTTTCCAGCTCATCGTGTGTGTCGACAGAATCCCCCTCATCAGCATACAGGTGTGGGTTATAGCCTTCCAAAGCATCCTCTGTTGCCTGGACACAAGCCAGTCTCTACAGGGAGAGTGAAGGCCAAACCTTTCATTATAGTATTCTGGTTAGAGTTGCTGTACGATGCTTCTGATTGGTTAGAACGGTGTATAGTGCAAACCTGATGTAGCAGTTCCATGAGTGCTGCCTCTGACTTGAATCCTGATGTGGCTGCTCCTGCTTGATACTGGTGCTTCGATGGGCTCAGGTTATGAACCTGTTGGTGACAAGTTGTTGCTTTTAGGACACACACAACCTCCCTTCAAGGGTAATGCACTGTTTAGCTGACTGGCACATTTTGTACAATCCTTGTAATTGGTTAATGGTGAATGATGAACTTGATGTTGGACTTGACATTCACATACTATCTATTGTTGGATCTGTGTCCTCTTCTAACAAATGGTGTAAGATGACATGTACAGATTTTGCGTTCCACCAGTAAAGTAAAATGAGTAGCAAATGTTACAACCTAAAAAATAAGCCCATGCAAAAAAACCTTTAGTGTTAGCCAGTTTGAATCAGACAAGTCAGCTGTGGAACAATGTGGCTCAAAGGTTTTGAGTTCAATCATATATTGATGAATAATAACATTGGAATGAACTAAATCTAGTATTGTGTGTGCATGATATTACCTTTCTAAATACTTTGTCTTTTAGAGCGGTTTTCGTCACAATGTCCCAGGAGTCTTGGTAATTGAAGCTTTCCTCCATGGTCTTTCAATAAGACAAGCCATATATTAGACGTTCTATGTGATCTTCACTGTCGCATGGTCACATCTAGTTGTCCACTTGATACCCACCTTAAATGATTGTGATTGTTGTGTTATTTCACTCCATTCATTTAAACAGGATTCCTGTTTTTGCTTATAATTGTTGGTTGACATTGTATGTGGTATATTGGGTATCTTGGAAAGGGAAAAACAAATGTTACTTGATTTATTCAGCATATAGGCCTATTGATATAATACTCATTTATGGGCATTGTATAACCTTGCAATCTGTTCCTGGTGTCTCAGTGTTGGATGAGAGAAGTGTATCTTCATATGTGAGATCAATCTCCAAGAAGGGGAAATCCTTCTTGCACGTCATGAAGGCTGCCATCATCAGTGCAGCTGTTAGAGGAGCACATATTATACACTAAAAATGATCCAATATTTTGGACAGTTTATGTTTGGACTGTCTGGTTAGGTAGTAGTCTCACAAATCAGACATGAGATGAATCATTTCAATCTGATAGACAAGCTCAAATCTGGGCGAACGGGGTGTTTCACATTACTTATGTAATTTCTTTAATTTCTTTAATACTTTTTTGGTAATTGGCTAACAATGAACACAAACTCAGCCAGCACTAGTAAACTTTTCCCAGTCGGAAGACAAGCTACAACAACACCAACAGTTTTAGGAAAATTATTTGTTGCTTTTCGATAGAATATCTCCATTAACAAAACAGGAAACAAGATGTAACTCTGCCCCTTCCAGTTTTTGGTTTTCCAGGCTCTGGTAGTGACAAGTCAAGCTTTCTCATGAGTAAACCGCCCCCCCCAAAAAAAAATCTGCAACATAAAAATGAGAGATATAAAACAATGTAAATCCTAACCCAAAGGATGGGAGTCAGGGACTTACTAAGGAGCAGAAGTAAGCTGAAGAGCAAGATGCCAATTGCTCCAAAGCCAACTGTGGCAGTAGAGACCCTGCGCCCCTCACAGTACGGCATGGTGGTGCAGTCACATACAGTCACAGCAAGGTTATTAACAGCAGAGCTGCCTTGTTTGTCAGAGATCTTGAGCTCAACCATATGTATGTCGGAATGCACAATAGGTTCCTTCACCAGGTTCACTTCGTAGCCTGTGGAAATGGAGAAAGAAAGTCATTGTGCCTTGGAATATATTTCCTTCCATTTCTTTGACCCTCTTGTTTTCTGCCAAGTCTCACCATATGAGGGGTCCACGCTCCATTTCCCCTTGACCTCTCCCAGGAGTTCAAAAGTAAAAGGTCCTCCAAAGGGTTCATTGTCCGGGTCCAGGACAGTGAGTTTGGTCATGGTGGGGCCATCGCCAATACACACCACCACGTTGTTTACCGAGAGCTTTGGCACGTTGTCATTCTGGTCTAACACATGAAGCAGCAATGTAGCACTTCCTGTCATCGGGGGCTCGCCTGCCACAGACCAAAGAGCAAAAGTTAGAAAAGCAATTGAAATCTGTAGTAAAGATATTGCTGCTGTAACATAACAAATCATTTGTTATGTAACTTGTATTGAGTCAATCTTGACAAAACAGCTGCTCTTTCTCCTGGGAGAGACCATACTGTATACCTCTCAGTTACAGAAGGGGAACTTCACCACTTATCAACCTTAACAATCTATCCGCATCAGGGATATAATGTGGGAAAACGCCTGCAGTTGTTGCCGATGCTCTCTGTGTCTCTGGAAACCAGAAACTGCAAGGGGCAGAGTTAGGCCCCTGTTTGTCTTTGGCTTGTCTGCCATCAGAGTTTAGATATTAACCTGATGTCTGATTTGTGAGCCTTATCAGACAGCCAATCATAATCCGAACCAACACAATGAAATCATTTTGAGCCTTGACAACTGTCCTGTTTTAACCTTGTCAGGGAGGCTTGCTCATCTGGTCAGGTTTCTGCTACTCTCTTTTGGTCAAGCTATCTTTACCTCTGCCATTAAAGCTCTGCATTCAGAACGCTACTGCCACTCAAATGTATGCATCCAACTTCATGAATACCATGTCATGAGTTAGATCAGAAAACCATGGCTTGTTCATTGTGCTCCTCCTGACTATCAGATGACCACCACTTCTAGGAGGACTATTCTCTTCCCTGGCAGTACAACACAATGGTGAAAAGTCAGCTGTCACCTACAGGCGGTCTGCAGTCTCTGTTGACGCCTTTAAAAAGCAGCTTGTACTTGTATGTTTTTAAGGTCTGTTGTTGCTTGTGTTTGTGTTCTTCGTACTGTTTTATGTTTTATGTCTTTTTTAAGAATGTTACTCTTGTGAAGCCCCTTGTGACCTTGCTCTGTGAAATGTGCTATACTAAATAAACGTTACTTATTTACAGTCGGAATGGCTATACATTACAGGGCTTGAATGCCTTTCTTCTCAGGTTACACCAGCACCACCACCTGTACAGTCTGGCCCCGCCCACCTGCAACCTACCTGTACAGTCTGGCCCCGCCCACCTGCAACCTGCCTATATTGTCTGACCTCGCCCACCTGCAACCTACCTGTACTGTCTGGCCCACTTCAAAGGGATCTTCAACCTTAGCAAAACTCCTGACTGGTTTTTATGTTCCATTTGCTTTCTTTGACTTTCAGAAATGTACTTCTGACATATACTGTTTTATTATATACAATATATGATGTAACATAGTACACTTGTAAATGTAAATTTACACTTAATTTACACTTACACGTAAAATGCAATGCTAAAATGCGGGTCCAGTAGTGATGGAATATGTTTCTTACCGCTGTCCACTGCAAGGAGGACCACAGTGTAAATGCTGTCAACGATATGGGGAGATTCTCTGTCTGGGCGCTTGGCTGTTGTAATGACACCTGTATCAGGGTCCACTTTCAGCCACTCTCCTGGATCATAACCTATCTTATACCTATTGGTTCACACAATGGATTTTAGATGTCAACATATCTGACCACAGGATGGGAAAAAACAATCACAAGCTTTGGAAGCTAAAACTGAAGCATCAGAATAAACAATTTGTGAAATTGTTATTGTACCTACACAAAGTCTCTGGCGTGACTCGAGTCAGGATCGACAGCGGTGATCGTCTCCACGTAGGTCCCAATGTTGACGTTCTCCTCCAATATGGCCTCGTGGACCAGCGCAGTGAACATCGGAGGGTCGTTGCAGTCTTCCACCTGAATGGTGACTCTCGCGGAGTCTGGCTTCAGCCCACCCCCTGGACTGGATTCATCTCTGCTGGAGTCCACCACCCACAGTCCTGACGCAGGCCTTGCTTTTACCTCACAGTAATAAAACGGCATCTCGTTTTCTACCGAGAAGAGGAGCTCCCTCTCGGCAACCTCTTCAAAGTCCATGGGCTGAGAAAGAATAATAGATAGAGGCTGATTATGAATAACAAGCCATTTTAACTTCCATTGAGATGTCATTAGTGTTTATACATTCTTTATATGATGAAAATGCCCAGATTATACTTCTTGAGAACTTCACTCCACTTTGGCAAGTTTGTAATTGCGTTGTAATGTGACATCATACCAGATGAGTTTGTGTACAAATAATAAATTTGCAGCTGTGCCGTCTTACTTTTACGACTGTTAGGATTCCATCGTTGGTGCCGGGGTCTGTTTCTATCTTGAAGTTCCCTCCTTTGTCACCTTCCATGGTGTATTTGACCTTCCACGCAGGCATGTGTTCCAAGTCTCTGTCTGTGACATGCAGACGGAGGGGAACTACGCCAATCTCCCCCTCTTTCACTGTACAAGTGCCCTGTTGTGCAATGAGTGTAGGGTGAAGACGTGAACACAATGCAACGTGCCCTTTGGTCCTTTTGTTTTACTGACAAAACATCAGTGTCTCTTTCAGTCTTTGTTCTGTATTGGGTTTCAAACATGGCCAAACATTGATTTTAGTTTTGGAATTGATTTCGACGTCATCGTCTGCAGCATCAATGTTCAAATCAATGTTTGGGTCAACCTTTCAGTAGTTTTCCCCCCGTTGGAACAGGAAGTCTCTTGCCCCACACTGAAGCTTTCCCTGAGCCAATACCTTCCTCTGATGAGTTAGTAGCAAGGCAAGATGGCGTGATTCTTTTAGTGTTGACCATACTGCTTTCCTTTTTGAGTCTTCCACAGTATTGTTATGTATTCACTTTGAAAAAGCAAGATAGCAAACTACTTAACTGAATTCACTGGAAGTTGTTGCTAAATTACTAAATTAATAATGAATGGTAAAACTACTAGAACAATGGCATGTGTAGAACAGTCAGCTATCTTTTCAGTTTGTCAACATTCATTTTGTTCATGTCGTTGTTAGGGGCAATGATAAAGAGTCAACATCTCAGTGGTGTTATCAATATGTTTGTGATTGGAGGCGTCAACCTACTGTTTGTCCACTGATGACTGGAAGGTGATTATTGCCATCCTGGATGTGAATCAGGGCTGTTGTGGTACTCGACAAACTCACCACTTCACCGTGGTCCTTAGCCACCAGCAACACTGTGTATGTATCCCCCACCTCAATACATGGGAGGAATCAAATGATAGGAAACTACATTAACACGACATTAACACAGTATTCATGCAAATTTAGCTTTTCATATATATACATATATGTGATATATATACATATGTATATATATATATATATATACCTTTCCTTGATAATGCATAAACAATATGCACAAAGCACCACGGAAGTATATTTTCATTTCAGGTTATTATATTGCTAAAATAACCTATGTTATCGATGCAAGTGACTAATATCTCTGTAATCACTGTTGTAACTGTGGTATAAAGGCAATAACCCACTCTGACGCGGTGGTAAGCAACCTCTGTGTCGCCATCCAGTCGTATATTACTGTGGAGAATCTTTTGACAGTCAAGAGGAGAGGGGTGTGGAGTGCTCAGGGGCAGTTTCATGACAGTAATTATGTACACTTCAGGTCTGAAGCAGGTAAGGCCGGATTTCTGCTGCTACATAAACTATGCTATTTCAAAAAGACGTTTCCAACATAGCAGATCTCTCATCATTTCATTCTATCTCTACCGTGATTTGTCATCATTTTGAAGTGTAATTAAATCTGTTATAACCTGTCTATACCCACTGTGCAATGCAAAAAAAGACTTGACCCCC
>OMKP01033996.1:0-12781 GCA_900302375.1 Bathygadus melanobranchus
CCCCTCTCTTTTCATGCTTTCGTGTGTATACATACACCGGATGTTGTGATTGAAGACAGCAGAGAGTCTCTGTGCTGTACCTTTGACTACAGTTTGGGAGAAGGCTTCCTTACTGACACCATAAAGTGTCAACCCCTCATAAGTGCAGTCATACAGCTGAATGTAAACTGCTCGCGTTTATATTTGATAGCCTCTGCAATGTCCACAGACTGGTGGTAAGGGGGAGTACCACAGAAAAAAGATTCTATGTGGAGGAGGCGCTCCTTCCTGTCTCCTCAAATATGACGCAACATGGTGTCCTACGGAGCTTTGCATCTGCTAATGTTTTACTTCAAGAATGACTTGTCCCATGAGCACATGAATACAAGTGTGAAATGTGAGTGTGAAAAAGAAGTGTGTAACCCCTGGGCTGATATAGGAAAAAGGGAGGACATTTTAGTAACTAGTATTGAGTTTGGAATGTATTTCATTTGCAAATATTTGAAGAAAGGAAGTAAATGGATCTTGTTGTGCATGTAGTCAGTTTAACATCCTCTCTCTGTCTCTCTGTCTCAACACTTCCTGTGACTTGCCTCAACCTGTTTCCCTGTTTCATCGCTTTTTGTTTCACCATTAAGGCCACTTCACAGCCATGGTGTGGAAGAGCACCACCAAGCTGGGTGTGGGCAAGGCCACCGCATCGGACGGCTCTTCTTTTGTGGTGGCCCGGTACTTCCCAGCAGGGAATATCACCAACCAGGGACACTTTGACAGCAATGTCTTGCCAGCCAAAACCACCACAGCCACCTCCTAATGACTTCCAATAGCTACTTAACATCCTGAATACCTGAGTCTACAGAGAGATCAGCGTCTGGGAGAATGTCAATGCTTTTAACCTAACCCAAGGAAAATAAACCCCACTCTGGATGTGATAACGAACTGCACTTGAAACGGTGGATAATGTGTCAATGTGTAAATAAAATGTAGAAAGATAAAGGCACTAATGTTTGACTTTAATGTAGCAAAGCGCTCCGTTTTGACAGTTACCATTATGTTGAATTGAACTGTGCATTTCTAACAGTCAGATGCATTCCATTTCCTCTGAAGAGTATAAAGGGGATTTCATCCAGTGGAAGAAACAGGTGCTAAATAGCAGCCGCTTCTCTGAAGCAGAGCCAGTTTTTTATAACCACCTTACTAGGTGCGTGCTTTAATATTCTAACCTGTTTTATACAATAAAGACTTCTTTTGACAAATGTTTCTCCTTGTGTCACAATTGTTTCCACTACATTTCATCCCAGGATAGCTTATTGAGTGTTCACAGAGTACCACAGGCATCATTGTAGACGCTTATGTCTTTAAATAGCTTAAAAGCCTATAAATATTGTTTAACTGGGTTTGTGGGTTAGCCGGTATATTTATTACAAGGTCCCTGGAGGAGAAACCAGACAAGTCGTGAATTAATGCAGGCTTTCAAACAAATGCATTGATGCGCATGGAAATAGATTAGCAATTGGTTCCTAGATTGACATAACAGTAAACCATCTGTGACTGTTGGTGACGAGGTACACAATGCTTATGAGTGCTAAAACAGCACCAACATAGTTAATTGTGGCTTAAAAGATGGATGGATTCGTGGGGCTGTCTATTAACAGCCAAATAACAGCCAAACGGCCATGTACATGTTCTAACAGACTTTATTGAGCAGGTACTAAGGATGCAACATAGCAGCGATACAGGGGAAGTTGTGGCATTAGGCGTGAGTAGAGGGAGAGGGGGCTTCAGGACCCCCAAGCGTCCTTCCCGCTCACATGGTCAATTCCTGCAGAAAGAAGACACAAAGACAGGCATAAAAGAGTGTCAATTGATTTGAAGTAGTATATATAGAATACAATAAAAATATCATACTATACACTAAAAGGTAAGGTAATGTATTTCATCAGAAAAATGCTGCTTCAGAATGACTGGCATTATGGCCTGAGTATGACGCACAAATGGAATTGCATTAGCTAATGCTGCCACCTAGTGGATGTAATGCAGTACTACAGACTGTAAGGACGCATCATTTGTCACTTGTCCTCTATCAATGCCCTCCTCTGAGTCGCCTCTGACTCATACTTTTGGTTCAGTGTCTAGCATCCATCTGCCTCCACACCCCTCCCCACCTCATCTCCTCCCTTCTCACCATGATAGCGTTGACAATGTCATTGTTGTTGTGTTTCAGGGCGCGCACGGCCTTGGTTCGTGACACGTTGGCCTGAGCCATGACCAGTTCAATGTCCCTCTGCTCCAGGCCTCCTGCATCCACCTGGCATGACATCAGCACAGAGGACACACAGGTCTAAAAAAAAAAAATGGATAGGGACTAGGGATATGAGACCATGAGAGGTCCACGTGAGGTCAACGAGGAGCTCCTTACCTCCTCCTCTTCCTCCTCTTCGCTCTCCTCCTTGATGGCGACACTGGGCGGGACGGGGGGAGCCAGCGGGGAGGAGGACACGGGCACCTTGAACTTCTCAGCGGCAGCTTTATGGACCTGCTGGGACAGGTCCTCAATCTGGACAGACAGGCCACCGGCGTTATTTCACTTACTGGATGTATGGAAGCATGGACAGAAAGACAATCAGACAGACAGATAGAAAGAGACAGACAGATAGATGAACAGACAGAAAGACAGACAATCAGACAGAAAGAGACAGACAGACAGATAGATGAACAGACAGAAAGACAGACAATCAGACAGAGAGATAAATGAACAGGCAGACAGACAAACCTTGGCTTCTCCAAATACTATGTAAATGTCAGAGGCCGGGCTCTTGAAGACATCCGGTCTGCTGATGACAAACAAGATGCTCTTGGACTTCCTGATGGTGATCCTCGTCACACCGTGGACCGGCTTCAGACCCAGCTTAGACATGGCCTAACGACCACACAGAAAGAGGAGACAGTGAGGGGTATCTTCACAACAGTTACCTGTCCAGAACAAAGCAGGCAGAGCATGCTGTGTGTTTATAGTGTAGACCTACCTTGCGAGCCTTCTTCTCACTGCGACTCTGTTTGGGTCTGTTTAAGCCTTCGTCCACGGGGGACACAGACTGAAACACCATAAGATAGAAAAGACCACACATGAAGCCAACACAGGGCACCACGGCTCCGTGTGGGGCACAGAGCTGAGCCTAGGAGGTTGATGGTGGCGGGACTGACCTGACTCACCTGGGACTGCGAGGGTCTGCGTGGCACCATCTCTGGACCCTCCAGCTCTGGTACTGAGCCTTCACTCTCTGAGTCATTACAGGAGCCCACTGTGGTGCACACGCTCACGCACACACACACACACGCGCACACACACACACACACAATGTAAGAACATCAGCATTGACTATGTTCAGTGCTATGTTTATGAGGGACAGCACAGATATTCATTCACCGTAAAAAACTGTTCATGCCTGGTGTAACATTTGACCCACATGATGCATACCTTGTAAGCAATGTAATAGCATTGTCGATTTAATATGTGAAACGAGTAATGAGGGTTAAATAATGCAGTGATCTGCACACGCCGTGGCAGGCTACAGTTATTTTAACACCCAGGGAGGAGACAGAAGACGTGTGTGTGTGTGTGTGAGAATGATGAACTAGGACACTATTCTGTCCCACAGGAGGTCACATTAAAATAACTACTCACAATTATTTTTGAAGGACTGGAGGATGTCTTCTGAAAACTTGTGTCGACTGTTGATTGGACAGCAAGGCTGTCTGTCTATCAATGGTTGAGAAAAGGGCTGGATTTCCATGTGGTTGGATGATTCACACTCTTTATGCATTGAACTATGTCTGTTTCCAGTGATCCCTCTCACTTGGGTTCTGTGATGAGGAAGAGCTATGTCGTCTTCGCTGTCTGTGTCCATAGCAACACTGGAACCTAGCAGAATGTGTGGAAGGAAGCTCATTATAAGACTTACTTGGCCTAACCATATCATGGGCATATAGAAATCTTCTTAACAAACTACTGTATTTCCAACTTGAGGATAAGATAACTCTGGGTGCATTTTTATGCAGCATTCAGTAAAGCAAATAATGTAATTCTGAGGAGATGTATTCTCCACATAAAAGTCACAAGCGCTACTAAAAATACAATCTACTCTAGGCCTGAAAAATGTGGCCAAAATACAACAGTAATACCAGTGTATAGCAGTTTGATGATACGGGAATAATAATAATAATAATAATAATAATTCACTGATTGATGATAAATTGCTCTATTATCTTATAAAACGTAAGTGCAATATTACATTCATTGAAAAAAACAACAATGAAACAACCTAAACAACTATTCTATAAGCTTAATACATAGATTCTGGAATGTACCCCTGTGTGCATCTTTCCCACTCCAAGTCACAGCAGGCCTGGCCAGCTGACTGGGGAGAGCAGTGACCTCAGATTGAAGCGGGGAGTCGGCTTGAGAACGCAGAAAGGACACAGAGTCCTTCTGATCCTGAGATCCAGATGGAGACTCTTGGGTCGGCTGGGACAGACTGGGAGGCGACAGGGCAATAGAGGAAGAAGAGGCAGAATAGATACTGGTAGTGCTGGATGGTGTTGGTGTGGAAGGAGCACTCGGTGGCTTGTGAATGTTCTTGGTCTTGTTGTTCTTGTTGGTATGAATCGGCTGGGGGAGGGGAGGGCAAGAGGAGAGTTGCTTAACGCTGGTGTTACAGGCAGGAAGTGGATCACTGTTCTGAGCAAATGGAGGGAGACTGTGATGGGATTCCTGGACAGGGGTAGAGAGGGCGTTCTCTGGATGCAAGGAGCTGCAGGGCTGAGGGGAAGAGGAGAGAGGCGGTGGGGAGGAGAAGAGACGGCTCGGAGAGGATGTGGGGTCCTGTGTGGGTGAGCTGCTAATGTTGTTTTCATTAATATCTTTGGGGCTTCCTCTTGGTAATGGCCTGTTATCAAGTACTTCCTGTTCCTGCATTAAGTCCTGGCTCCTTGATGCTAAATCATGGAGTTTGTCTTGAGTACGCGTGGCAGATATGTCATTTCCACGGTTAGAAATGCAGTCATCAGGACTAGAGCTGGACTTGTCTGTCCTGTACGGGGACAGATTCCCTCCAGTGCCACCTTTTCCAGATACTGTCTGCTGTTTGTCCGATGCCACAGACATCTTGTTTTGCTTACGTCCTCTCTTAGATTTCGAATGAGCAGGCCCCCCTGTTATGCACCCATCTGTTGAGGCTGCTAATGAAACACCACAGTCCTTTGGCTCAGGACCAGGCTGGGGGCCTGTGTCTGCGTGTGTGGTTGGCTGGGATGCTTTCTGTTTGTCCTGCCTCCCTTTTCTTCCTTTCTTGGCAGTGACAGGTTGATCAGTGCAAGGCTCCCTGTGATGGCTGTGACAGAGAGAGTCCTCAGAGACGTCTTCTGGGGAAACATTCCCATTGTCCTTCTCTTTATTGTGAACCCTCTGTTTGCCTCTCCTTTTCAGTTTCTCTGTTTCGTTCTTTGTCTTGTTGGTATCCATTTCCTCTTTGCTTGTTTTTTCACACTCCTCTTTCTCCTCAATCACCTCTTTCTCCACCTCTGGCTCATTCTTCCATTCTTTCGCTCCATTTTTGGCTTTTTCCTTATCTTCATCATCTCTCTCTCCTGAGTTACAAACACCAGTCTCTTCTCCTTTAAAGGCATCATTAGTTTTGGGTTGACTTACAGCAACTTCTCTTTGGCCTTCTGTCTGTAGTTCCAGCGTCTCTGGTTCCAACTGGGGTATTATATCTTCCTCCTCACCCTTTTCCAAACCCGCTGAAGCCGTTTCTTGACAACCCCTAGCAGGTCTTGATTGATTTAATTTTGGTTTGGAAGTGAAGGAACCAAAGGATCCTCCAATCAGAGATAAGGCGATATCAATCTCCTTAGAGGCCGAGGGAGACTCTGTATTATTTTGGCATCTAGAATTGATTAGTTCTGGCGAACTGGGCAGTTGGCCTGCTATAGACATGTCAGAACCCAGTGCAGAAATGTTACAGGGACTATCACAAACGTCCTCTGTTTCGGATAGGTTTAAAGAGCTGTCAGTTGGCTTTCTGTCCACGTGGATTTCATCTGGAGCTGGCACATCATTGAGTGGAATATTTGACGTAGACTCTGTCACACTGACACTCGCATTCAGGGGCCTCAACTCCTCTGACAAGGCATTCAACGTTCCACTAACTGGCATTTCTAAGGAGTTAATGGCTGACGTGTTGCCCTGATCTAGTGTAGCTTTGTTGTGCCCTCCGTCGCCTGGGTTTAGATTACTGACATTATCGTCCAGAAATCTGGAGCTTCCATCCTCTCCACCTCCTGCCTCTGATATCTCTTCCATGGATCTCCAGTGAGACAAGTTGTATTGAGGAACACCCTCTCCTATAAGCTCCATGTCTGCCATCCCCTCTCTCTTCCACAAAGCACTGTTGTTTTCTTTATCTCCTTCAGCATCATTTTCATTTTCTCCAGAGTCAATGTCGGGTATGTCGGGTGCCATGGCCATCTGTGTACTCTGCCCTTCTATGTTGCACATAAGCAAGCTCTCTGCTTCTTCCAGCTCATAGCTCTTCCCCAGAGAAAGGGAGAGCGAGTCCACAACTCCAAAGGCACCAAGGGTCCCCGCCGGCCCTAGTCCTAAACCTAACCTCAGTCCCATGCCATCAGCCCCCCATGCCACGGCTGCAGAGTCCATCCCCCTTCCTGTGGTGGTCTCTGAGTTCTCTCTCTTGGGGGAGATGGCGAGCGGTGTATGTGGAGAACCGTGAGCTCCTGTCCCACCCTCCTCAGCACTCAGTGTGTTCTCCCTCAGGTTCTCCTGGGCTGAGTCGCAGGGGCAGAGTTCAGGGTTGAGGATCAAGTTGTCTGTTGGGTCTGAAACGACCTCTGAGCAGGCAGATACTGGGATGTTACTGGGGTTAGGGATTGGATCCTTGGGATAGGAGAGAAGAGGAACACCCTTATTCAAGTCATTGGTAGCAACGGTTGGTGGCCCTGCGTTCACGGAAGCGCTAGTTCCCTCTAAGCCTTCGCACTTCAGACTCACACCCTCGGCTAAAGCATTTCCATTTTGTTGGTCAAGCTCCAACTCCCCATGCTCCGTCTGCACGGTGGGTACACTTATGGCTATGACTGCCCCACTAGATGCAGGAGTTTTTTTAGTCTCTAATTTGGGAGACAAAGGTCTAGCTATCCCGGGAGATTGCTGTTTGCTTTTAAACTGAGAATGTCGAGGCTTGATGAGCAATTTAAATGAGTCTCCCTCTAGTTCATCTGTGGGCTCCTTCTCAGAAATACCACTTCTCTGCTGGTCCCTGTCTGTCTTAATGTGTTCATGCAGTAATTTATCTTTTATCGCTGTAGCAGTTGCTTCTGGTCTGATTTCCAGAGCCAGAATTTGATAGGTTTGCTCTGCAGTCTTCTTTTGAACTGTAACAGAGGGGCAGGACATAGCATGAAAGCAAACATTTGCAGTATTAGAAGCAGCATCATGACATAAAACAGAAACTACAGGAGAGTTGGCAACAGGGGTGGAATCACAGATGTCTTTAGGATGACTAGGGGAGTCTGACAACCCAGACGAGATCTCCATGTCACTCTCACTTCCACTTGGGCTGTGTGAAGATGGTGGTTGGTCAGGGACAGGCTCAGTGCTATGGGGTGGTTCCGTGAGATGTGGTTGTTCATCTTGACCAATTTGTGGGCCCAGCTCAGCTTGGACACTGACAGACTGTTGTTCAGCCTCTGGTTGCAATTCATTGCAGTTTGCTGCGTCTAAACATCTGGGCTCTGGTGACTGTGCATGCCTCTCTGTGCTGTACAGGCGCTCATCCTCTTCCCCGTTGTACGAAGCAGAGTCTAATGAGTCGTCTGTGTCATCTGGATAACAGAATAACTCATCCAGGCCCTCGTTGATGGACGTCTCCGATAACGAAGGAAAGAAGGAAGCAGATGTGTCTTCCTCTGTTGGATCCTCCACTGCTTTACCATCACACTCCTCTTCATCCACATCCACGTCATCTTCCTCCTCTGCCGCTTTCTCCTCTACCTTAGCCTGGTCAGCAGCATCTTCCTCATCATCTTCATAATCATCGTCATCGTCGTCCACATCTTCAACGTCAGCTTCATCCTCTCCAGCAGCATAAGCATCCACATCCTTTTCTTCTTTGCCCTTATTCACTTCTTCTACTTCAGTCTCCTCTTCTGTTGGAAAGAGGGTGATTTCCATGGAGTCAGCCTGGAAGATTAGGCTTGTGTGAAGAGGGAAAGACAAGAGGGAGGCCGGAATCATCCTGTCCTCATCAGGCCCATCATCGGTGTAGGCTCCTGGGAAGAGCATGAAAGAATTGGAGTCAATGTCACCAAAGGCCTCGAGAAGGGGAGAGCTATGGCTGAGACTAGCTGAGGAAGGGGTGGGGGTATCTGTGTCAGTCCCCAAGGCATCGGAGGCCAACTCTAGTTGCCTGACTCTCTCCATGGCTAACTGGCCCATATATGAATAATGTTCTTCTGACCCGCAGGCCTCTAGTTGCAGCTCAAGGCCTTCCTGTGGTATGGTAGCTGGGTACTTCGCTCGTCTCACAGCATCTTCCAGAAGACAGAGCGATCCTTCAGAGCCGACTACATCCTCTTGGGAGTCGCTGCTCCGCCCACTACTGCTCCTGCGAGGAGAGATGTCCTCTACCATCCAATGACTGTGAGAAACCACTGGATGTGAGCAACCACTGGACACCTGGACCACCTCCCCTCTTACCACATCCTCCTCCTCTGGAATCACAGCGTCTGATAACCGGGAACTCCTACCAAAGATCTCAGATGTGTACAAGCAGAAGGCTTCTCCTCGCTCCTGCTCCTGCTCCCGTTCTACTCGTCCACGTGACCTCTCCTCCCCGACCTCATCTCCGATCTCTGACAGGGACCGCACAAAGCAAGCGGGTGCCTCCGAAGCCTCCTCTGCGAATAGGAGGTTTGGAGAGGGGGACGTGGAGGAGGTGTACGAGGAGGTCCAGCTGCCTCCTTCTGCTGTGACGTAGGAGCCAGAGGGAGAGGTGAGAGGGGAGCACAACTCCTCGCTGTCTGAGGGAGAGCCAGGGGAGAGAGGGTAGACGGGGGAGCCGGGGTAAGAGTGGTGTTTCATGTGGGAGTGGCGGGCAGTCGCCTTGATGGGAGTGGAGGGGGCAGTGTAGTAAGGGTCAGGGTCAAGGAACGTGGGCATGCCCACTCTTAGTGGGTCAACGATATAAGCTGGCTCAGAAAAGGACAACACTACTGGATAGGCAAGCTCAGGAAAAGAGGCGGAAGGCACTTCATTCTGAGAGGGGGTGCATCCCTCCCCTGGGTTGTCTGTCAAAATGTCACTGATGGATTCTGCTGAAGAGGAGGGAGCAGGGAGGAGGGTTTTGAGGAGAGGGGAAGGGAAAGAGTTTGGAGGTTGCTCTTTTCGCTGATCCTCCCCTCTCTTTGGGCTCTGGCTTTCCTTCTTTGCGGTGTCCATTTGGGTGTCTGTCATTGTGGAGATCTGAGGAGCTGCAGCACCTGGGATTCCAGGCAAAGGTATAGCTTGTGAACTAGACGGCCCCTTGGTTTTCCCTTTCTGGATCTCAGATGTCTTGAGCAAGGTCTCCTGGCCCATCACCACCCTTGTGTCCATGGTGTCTGGCTCCTTGTAGTCACTTTCCACCTCAGAGCCAGTCAGAACCTGGGAGAAAGGCAAAAACAAGTAATTGAGGTAAAATATAAATGGATTATTTATATAGCGCTTTACATTGCCTCACATTCACCCATTCATACACCAACGGCGGTATCAACCATGCAAGACAACAACCAGCTCGTCAGGAGCAGTTGGGGTTAGGTGTCTTGCTCTGGGACACCTTGACAATTAGCTAGGTGGCGCTGGGGATCGAACCAGCAACCTTCCGGTTGCCAGACAACCGTCTCTACCTCCTGAGCTAGTGCCGCCCCTATCCTACTAACATATGAAAAGATTAAATCTCACAAAACCTTGATAAGATATAATGAGAGACAAGTACAAATACACCAACACACAAGAGGATGCATGTATCTATCTCTTTCTCTTTCTCTCACACACCTTGATTCTTTCCATCTTTACAGGGACATGGCGGCCACAGGGCCCATGACCTCCCAGCCTCCCAGAGAGTCTGGCTTTGTTGCTGTGGCGGTAGTCAGAGCCCTCTGGCTGGGGTCGTAGAGTCACAGAGTGACTGGGAGTGGCGCGAAGTAGACGTGGCCCAAAAGGGGAGCTGCACACTGGGGGTGGCTTCTGAGGAGTGCTCGGAGACGGGCTTGAACCACTGTCACTAGGGGTGGAGCCACTATCGCTAGGGGTGGAGCCAGTGTCACTGGGGGTGGAGCCACTGTCACTAGGCGTGGAGTCAGTGGAAGGATGTCTCGTCATGTCTGAAAAACAACACACATAGTACACTAAATTAACACACTGTATTTACTAATGTGCAAAAGGTTTGATGGTTTGCAACTATTAACCTAAATCTGCTTCAATGTGTCCCAGGGTTTTAATCTTTACATTTTAGGTTGATGTTGAAATTCTATAAACCTGCTAAGAAAGGCTGCAGATAAAAGTCAGCCAAATATAACTGATCCAATAGATCAAATACATACTAGTGTTGATGCTGTAGGGCTCTTTGACACACAAAAATAATACATTATGAACAAGTGTTGCTGCCGGGCCAGATGTTTATTATTAATTATATGCGTATTGAATGTGTTCCAATCACTGGCTATTAACAATTTAGTGGTGTCCAATGTCTCAAAAGTCTCAAAAGACTGAAGTGGGAAGCTAGTTCACCAAACATCACATCACATCATAACACGTCATCAGCTGGTACTAGCTGATGTTTCAATGAACAAAATACAAAGTGAAGCAGATACTTTTCTGACTGCTCTCCATTCCAAACCAGGCCTTTGGAGAATTATTATAATTGACAGTTAGGGATCGTATCTTCCATTCCAATCAGTGTCCTCATGACTACAAGTATGTTTGTCTCTTCTCTCCTTGTGTTTAATTTTTGCTGTAATTTCTTACTTAAGAAAGAGCCAGGTGAAAGTGGGGACAGCTACATTACCACATTACAGTACTGAGTACTACTGCTGGAAGGTTCCAGCAACAGCAACCTGACATGTATATCATTGTGTATCCTATCCTTATAATGTATTCAACTCTGAACATCTTTTTCGAAGACCTTGTGCCACAAAGACCTTCCTCCACATGCTGATTGGCCACACTTAGACACACACACACACACACAAGCAGCCACGTCAGCCAATAGTCATCTGATGGTACTAGCTGATGCTTGCATCAGCCCAGGATGGACATACAGTGTCAGAAAGAGGAGAGCAGGAGGAAGGGGTGAGGAAGGAAGGGAGAGGCTAATTATCCGTGAGAGAAACTAAGACATAAGCCCTGAAGTGAAAACGCTGAGGGTTCTGTGGGAGAGATGAAGAGAGGGGAGGAGTTACAGTACATTAGGCCATTTGTAAGTGATATCTTGATTCCTGGCAGAGCAGTGTGTGTGTGTGTGTGTGTGTGTGTGTGTGATGCCAGAAATAATATTAAGGAAACACATACACACAGACAAACTATCAGTTTTGCATTTACATCCATATAGAAGATAATGAAACGTTAAGATTAAATTGCAGTGCATACAGAATAAACACATAAACACAACCCAAGACTGTAGTGACAAAGAAAACAGCCTCATTAATAAATCAATGAATCAATAAAACTACATACACAACATACATAGCTTGGGAAGGACTGAGCCATCGTTCAAACACAATATCAAAACAACACAATGCCAACGGCCATGCTGAACTACAAGCAAGCAACCAAGCAAATGCTTATCTATCTCATCTTGAGTGACACTATCACCACACTGTGGAACAACTGCAGAGTAGACTATGTTGCAGATATTCTTTCCCTCTGTCTTTAGTTTGTGTGAATCTCCTCTGGGAGAACAAGGACGTTTAGCAGCAGCAGCCATAGCAGAGAGAGAGCGAGAGAGCAAGAGAGAGAGAGAGAGAGAGAGAGAGAGAGGCCGCAGTAAGCTGCTAGGTGCAAACTGGGGCTGCGTCACGAAGGCTGCAGTTCTGGCCTGGTCCTTCCCCAACAGAGTGCCTCTGTATCAGCCTCGTCTCCACAGAGGAGAGCCGGATGAAAGTAAACAGCCCCCTCTCATCTCTCCTTTCATCACATGCCACACCGTGCCGGTGCCAGAGGCAGGCAGCAGACACAATAGTTCGTCCATATTAACCCATGGACACAGGGCGCACATCACAACGTGTGGATGAAATAGGAACTTGTCCTCGATGGGGAACACGTCTCGTAACCATCGATGAAGTGCATTGATTATCCAAGTCATCCCATTTTGGGATAAATAAAAATACAATTTGTAGATACAGCACATTATTATTATTATTATTATTATTATTATTATTATTATCATCATGTTATATTTTGTATTAACAGGCAACCATGGAAACTAATACAAAACAAAAAACAAAACAAGAACATGAGCGACACTATCAGCCTGATCTGCTCTGACCTATTTCTATCAATCCTCATTGCCTCCACCAAAACAACAGCTAGAAGCACGGCAGCCATGACAGTGGTACAGTGTGTGTGTGTGTGTGTGTGTGTGTTTATCTGTGGTTCAGCGCTGTGTTGCCATGCAAGGCTGCTGTGTCATGTTCCTGATGAGGTTGGAGGAAGAGGGAGGATCCATCCCTTATACCCCCCCCCCCCCCC